>JAVTVY010013966.1:0-56654 GCA_036873755.1 Hanleya hanleyi
ATATTCTGTGACGTGTATTGGTCGAGGTCATAATGTCGACAGCTGATTGGCTCACGCTCTTGACATCTATACTAATTTACGTATCCAGAACGCAAAATGGTACATCTTCAGAAAATTTATGACCTAGGCCTATCCCAAAGTTCACAAGATCATTATTGTTTAGCATCATCAGATAAACAAGAATAGTACGATCAGACAACATGCAGGCGAAATACTGTATAATTGACGTAATTCGTTGTTTTCCGCGTTTCAATGGTTGATCTTCAATGCATAATGTAGGTCAACTAAATTTATAATGTCTGCTGCTTCAAACAAGTAGGCCTACAAGTACGTTCAGTTTTATTTTTTTAACGACAAAACTTGCATAATGTTAGCAACAAAAGTACATATCATCGGGCGTATGAACAGTACTATGTATTGAATGAAGAACAGAAATGCTGCAAATGCCCTGACCTGATCATGTACATGTACATGTAACGCTAAGAACCTTGAAATAGGTCATAAATTTCCCGAAGATGTACCGTCTTGCATCCAGAACAGTCCCATTTGAACTGGTCAAATTGCAGTCACCATTGTTCGTTGGTTTGGAATTTAGCTTTGGGCTAATTTTGCCGATGCCGGGAAAATGCAAATTTAGTGAACATTGGCTGAGAATGGATGATTATAACTGTGGTTGTCCCGTCACGGTGAGAGGACAGCAACGTACACAATATGTCAAACAAATGTGGATCTGTCCAATATGGACGATGGTCGGAGCCATACAAAGATTACAGGGTACACATTACGCATGGACAGACAAATCAGGGCGGACAGCACATGAACATACCGGCATTTCTGACTATGCCCGAGCTTCAACTTCTACCTCGAACGGTGAGACGACCAATACCCTGCACGACCGTGGCCATATGCCAACATCTGCCGGAGATCATCGCGAGGGTATTTCTGGCTTTCTTTCAACAAATTAGACATTGGAACCGGAAATAGTGTGGTGTTTGAAACAAATACAGTCACACTGATATAGATAGACTGTCTTTCAATATGAAGTCAGACATGGACGATGGCTGAGTTATGAATGTCTGATCTAGAACTTGTATGAAAAGCGTTGTTTAGAGGTCACGGAAATTTCAAAAATTGGTCATAGAAAAGTCATGGAATTTTGAACCTCTGAAGGCGCACGAACCCTGTCATAAAAAATACCGTTCTTCTCTCTGACAGTCATATACACGGTGGCTTGTGCATTGAACGTGATAATTGGGAGATTATCGCAGTAAATTTTATCTTTCCAATTTCTTTTAAAAGTTGCCTTTATCTGGTAGCATTTGTTACGGCGAGACGGATAGTCATTCTCCACGGTCCAGCGACAACCGATCCTATCTGGCTATTATGTGGGGCTGATGCCAGGAAGTCACTGCGCCACAAAGCAATAGCAGGATAACCAGCGAGTAATATAGGACCAGCACTTATTGTCCCATCAGTTTTTTTAGTCACTCTTTCAAATGCAAGAACTCGAAATTGGTACATGATATATAGATCTGAAACTTCAACTTTACACACATATTCTTGAGGTTGTTCTATAACTATATGGCACTTTATGAATTATTATTACGAATATGAATTTTAATATTTTTGAACATTTTTTAATCTTTGGTAAGCTACCTTACAGCAAAAGTTATGATTCATATATAGTGCAAGATCACAAAGATGATCTTCACTTTAGATAGGGAATCGTCCTCAATGCGTTTTTGATACACACAGCTGGTGGGGCTAAGTTTTGTCTAAAAAGCACCAAATTGACCATTTGAATAGATAAAGAATAATCAAGACCCACAGACAAACACAACCAGACTTACAGTGGTTCAAACCTGCCGTATTTTGCACTTTTCGGTGCATTTACAGTCGACATTTTCTCTCCAAAATTCTCGTTGCAAAATTATGACACCTTTAACCAAAATCATATTTAGACTTATTTGTTGGTCAAAATAGCTAAAATTGGTTTTGGTTAAAGGTGTCCTATTTTTGTAACAAGAGAAAATCCACACCGAAAAGTGCCTAAAAATACGAAAATAAGCCAACTTACCAACTTTAGTGAGCCATAAATCCGTGTTCGTGCATCTGCAGTCCTTCATTATTTTGGGTCTTATAATTCAGCATGAAGGCTGTACAAAAAAGTCCATTTCATATCCCTTTGATAAAAGTGAAAGTTTGGCCCTTCAAACTGAACAGCTTGAGGACGATTCCGTATGTCAAGCGAACACCACCATTCTTCCCAAATATGACACTAATAAACTCCTCTGATGCAAGTAAACCCGATATCAGTACTTTAAGTACTTTGATTAACTTTAGAACCCCAAAGAACCCTATTCATTTGGAGTTCAAAATATAGGCTTTCCTTGTCTTCCAGTTTTTTGTACAGCTTGCCCATGCAGCTGCAAAGAACCATGAACCCTAATTCCACCTGGGAAAGTTGTTGATTGTCAAACCATGCTTTTTCTTCAATATCAAGGAAAAACAGACATTGATTTCGAAGTATGGTACCAAATTTCGGAAATGACTTAATTGTGGGCAAAGAAGAGCTCCTCAGAAGATGGCAGACATCAGTTCCCCCCCCCCCGCCCCCTCCCCCTGCAGTACTATGGCCTAAATAATTTCTATTCAAAATGTCACTGCTTATGACTACAGTGACTTTCATCTATTCTGTGTTGAGAAGCATTTCTCGAGTTCATTGAGTGCATTTCATATCCCATTTCATCGGTCGAGGTGTTTTGGGTTCAATCTCAGGCCGAAGGAGTCGACATTTACACATGTCTATCTCCCCTTGACAGGTATTTTTTTTAAGACGGGCAGACAAATAAAGTACCTGACACTGGAGACAGGTACTTTATTTGTCTGCCAATAATTTTATATTTTTTATTTTAGTGTTTAAAACATATCTTTGACAAAATTCATTCAAAATACCTGCTAATTAGTACATGGAGACAAGGTGTCAGTAATTTATTGATAACTTGTCGTTAATCTTGAATTACATATACTTGACAGTTTCAACGGCCGCATGTTCAGGTAATTCTTAAAAGGTGACAGGTAAACCTTTTGATCAGCTGTCTCGTGTGACTGGTAAATTAGTTTTCATATTTCGACACCTGGGCCGGATCGGCTTGAAAAATGTAACTTGTTGCTTACTAATTTGGGCTTAGTTTTAAGAAAGACTGGGGTCCCTGTGTCAAGATAACATTCACTCACTCATGTTTGTCCCCTGGGAGGAGTGAGAGGCCTGAAAGGACTACACTGGTATTGGGGTCTGTCTGAACCATAAATTCAAAAAAAAAACTGATTGGAGTTTCTGAAATTTGATACTAGTATTCCCAAATGCCCATGCGTGTGTGTGTTGGGGAGGATGGGGGGTGGGGAAAAAACATCAATTTTTTTTTCCAGACAACTAAATCTGAATAACTGAAGATATTGTTTCCAAATTTAGTTTATGGGTACTTCACTACAAGTCAGTTGGAATTGCTTTTTGTGACAGTCCATACCCATTCAAATACTGGGGTCAAATCACAATTGTCAATGTTTGGAGACTTGTCACTCGCATTTTCATTAACGTTGTTTCTCTGTTGTTTCATAGCTGAACGAGGCAAGTCCGTCGATATTGATCACCCTCGCAGATGGCTGAACTATCAGCAACAGTTTCAGTGTTGGAAATATCAGCTAGAAGTGAAATCACAGGTGCCATGCAGCTCTTGCTATTAAGTTTAAATGAAGTATTAACTTTTGTTGAATTTTTGGCCACAACATACATCTGAAATTGATTCGAACTTTCCTTATAGAACTTGGAATCCAATACAATTCTTGAATGAAGGCACAGTGTCTATATAGATTTATTCAGTACTTTGAATGTACATCAGTTTTGCCCATGTGCATTCCATGATTTCGGGGGCATTCTGATACCGCTGAAAGGACATGCATTTTCCTATTGTCCGGCTACTTTTTCCGTTTGAGGAGTAACCACATTGTTAGCTCACTATGTTTGTTCATGGGCATATTTTGGGATCACTTGAGCTTCCGTTCTTGTTACGATGAAAGTTCATTTCACGAAATTTCAATATGAGTGGCGTGGGTCTGATGATCATGGCAGCAGGGCACTCATTGACAATAAAATTCAACTAAGAACTTTGCTATTATTCCTTTCATTTATTGTTAGACTTTTTTATTCAGGATTGTGAATATCTAGGAATGAGCAACAGCACCTATATCTTACAGCTTGTAGTCCATGAGATCCTCACAGCTCTTTTTTCCTTCAATTTGTGTTTTGCAGTTCCTGGATGTTCATCATTCTGCTTTGTGAATTATATGTTGTTTCTACTGGATATCACATATCGGCAGGCATCGAAATGCATATTTTAAATCTACCACCATTGACATCAGAATGAAGGCCAGTTTACTTCCGACATACAATTCTTGAGTCCGAGTGTAGTACACAGCAAACCAACAGGGAGAATAATTTTGTACTGCAAGATGTTCACAGATGGGACACAAAATTTGTGTCTAAATCCATGACATGTAATGAATTTAAACATGTGTGCATTTAAACATGTTAAAAAAGCGGACAAATATTGTCTAGTTTTCTGTTTAGCTTTGTGTTTAGGATCTAAACACAATATTCCTAAACATGTTAGCATTGTGTTCAGGGTCTAAACACTTTACTAAACATGATTAACGTGTGTTTAAGGTCTAAATACAAACTGTCTAAACACGTTTAACTTTGTGTTTAGAGACAAAGCACAATATTTCTAAACATGTTGGCAGTTAAACGTGTTAAAAAGCTTGACAAACTTTGTGTTTAGGTTTATGTTTGAGATCCAAACCCCAACTTTACAGTGTAGTAAGACGTATAATTTATTTTACTGTTGTCGCAGGTATGATA
The DNA here is from genome assembly GCA_036873755.1 of Hanleya hanleyi. Lineage (NCBI taxonomy): Eukaryota > Metazoa > Mollusca > Polyplacophora > Lepidopleurida > Hanleyidae > Hanleya > Hanleya hanleyi. The sequence continues at coordinate 4,919 of JAVTVY010013966.1, forward strand.
TGTTTGTATACGCCTATTCCATTGCGAGACGTTCGGATACTGTTGCTACGACATTCAGTCGGTTTCGAACAATTAAAATATCGGGGTTAGGGTTAGGGATCGGGGTACAGCTCCGTATTCCCGAGAAGTTGCACTCTTGGGTGTAACATATCTCAAGTCACGTATTGATTGTGCCTGTTCATATGCATCTTGCAATGGTAAGCAGTACTGAACTGTGACTTGACGATAAAAAAGATGATTATATCAATTTTCTTCGTGACAACACAAGTTGAGCATTGAATAAACGATCTCCCAGTGCGATTCATCTTACTGTGAAGTAAACAGGAACATGTGCCATGATCAGATGGGGTTATTCGGCTGATTACAAGCGTCAATCATAATTTAGCCGTCGTTCATTAAAGAATATTCGCGTCCATAATCCAAAGACCTACTCCATATAACAGCATTAGCGCCAAATTCAAAAAGACAATCATAGTATACATAAACATAGGCCAGTTTCCTGCAAAAAAGAAGCGGTCAACAGTTATCAATGATGCCGACAAGACATCATGAGGTTCCCAAATATAAAATCCGTATCGCTGATCAGTATTCTTAATTCAAAATAATCGTTGTAAAGTCGTCATGTAGAGAATGATGTATCTCAGTCACGCTTTGATTGTGACTGTTCATATTGAATAACGCTAGCTCCATTGATGTAAAGTCACATCCTGCTATTGCGCTTCAATGGGATAGAGGGCACTGGTTTGCCAGCAGTTACAAGATTTGGCCCATCTCAGCCATTAGCTGGATGACCCCATTTGTCTCGAAGAATCTAATATTTTGAATATCCCGATAATTTGATTCTGCCATATAAATCACTTTCTAGACTTCTCAGGTCATTCCCATTTGCAAGAAGATAGCTCCTGTGGTTAAATTTTTATTGTGATCCTGTTGGGATTCAGTGCTTACAATAAAATGCAACATAACAACGGCGGTGGGAAAAGATACTGGCAAGAAGTTATATGAGCCCACAGGCAAAATATGTTGGATTGCGCTGAGAAATGTTGTAGGAGATGACCCCCATAATGATACCGAGAAAATCCTGAAAGTCTACAGCATGATCCGCTAGTTTTGAAGTGGCTATTTCACGATTAGGCATTCCGTTTTCCACGTACAGGAAGCATCATCATTATTCTCACCTTTTCACTCCTTATGACGTGCAGTGCACGTCCATGTTTGTAGTCGTATGATGGCGCCGTTACGTCGGCGGGTCTACTTCTACGACTTTAGGAGACACGCTGGTCAATCGAGAATGGAATTCAGTCGTTACTGGGGGATCCCCCGATGTCACTTCCTCTTAGTTCGATATCAAAGCACGCATGCGCGTCGGAAACGTACAGTATTCTTGTTAAGGCTGCGACATGGCAAATGAATCGAGGTTAAACAGTGAAAGGGTTAAGAATACCGCTCATATTGATTAACACGATTTTCATCACAAACCCTTAATGATATTGACCTTGCCTTGCAATATACTACTTGTAAAAGATCAAGATACACTAATTGATTCAGTACTGAAATAATTATTTATTCAATAACTCAATGTCAATGTTCCAATACCAGCCAATAGCGATAATCAACCATTGCGACAATTTCCAATAAATACAATTATCTCGCGTGACCTGCTGTGTGATTATATTAGAATATTGCCAGAGTAAAAGTCATCCAACACGTGAAATGTTTGGGAACAATACAAGCTGAAGATGCTATAACTAATAGCGAAATATACAGAATGAAATTGTCATCCCTACTCGGAGTTGCTTTTCTTCTCTATTATTGGAAAATCATTAGTGGTTCCAATGGATACAAGCTGATATATTAGTACATACACAGAGTGAATGTTCGTTCACAAATGTTTCTCATTACAATAAAATGAGCGATATGCAAGAGGTGGGAAAAACTGACGACGTCTGGTGACTAGCAACCATATGACTCTACAGGAAAACATCCCTCTGTACCTAACATTCAGACGTAGCCTTAGTATCTCAGCCGCGCTTTTATTGCAGAGGTTCATGTGAAGACTATGAAGGATCCACACGGTCCCTAGCACGGGTTTAAGCGGAATTAGATACGCTAGTTCAGGAGCTGTCATGAAAGATCAGCTCAAACAACTCATCTGATGTTAGTGGACGAGCATCGTGATACGACGCCATAACACACATGATACGATTCATAGAAGTACGGCTACTATTGCATGATCATAAAAAAAACTTCCGCGTTGATCTGGTAGCTGTGATGTTTAATTGATCAGATAAATGAGACAGCATCCACCGAAGACAGCTCCCGGCATCCAGGGTAAGATCCGCCCCTGTAATATGCATTAGATGGACGAAAAACTTCAAAAATTTGACATGGCTCATTTTTATACGTTCGATGTAGGAGGAAAATAGCTCAACAAAAGAAAGTTTCCCCCAAAATTTAGCCTCATATTTCCCAAGATATTTGCTCGATTGCGATAGAACTTTTGACATATCATCCGGCTGACCAGGCCTATATTGGGTAGCAATGGTCATTTCGTAGGTCATTTCATGACCGAATGAGTATGCGCACAGTTCAAGTCGGGCGCATTTCAAACGTTGCAAGAAAAGTTTAATCATGATTTTTTCGCAGGCACAATGCCACTTAATCACAAAGCCAACATGTTAATAAAGTGGCAAAGCAGTCAACAATGGTTATTAACACGTGTATTCATCACGATACAGTATCACTTGTCATTGCCGATCTCTTATCCTAATGACAAGGCTGATGACAAAATGTCGCAAATGTCCAAGTTGATCAACAGGAAGTGATACAGTGTCCTGGTGAATACACCTGGTATTAACCATTGTTGACTGTTGTGACACTTTATTAAGTTGTCAATTTGGTGAATAAATAAGCGTGTGCCTGCGAAAAATAAATTTCTCTAGCAACTTTGCAGAATGTTATGAATTGCAAAAACTTAAACTTTGCGCATGCTCATTCGGGCATGAAACGACCTACAAAAGTAATCATTGTTAAACAATATCTGTCTGGTCAGCCTGATAATGTGTGAGAAGTTTCATAGCAATCCAGCAAATTTCTTTTAAAAGATGAGACTACGTTTTGGGGGAGCTTACTTTTGTTGAGGTGTTTATGTGTTAAATGTTTGCTACATCCAGTTACCAAAAGGATATGTGACGACAATACGGGAATAACTCCTTTGTGTGTGAAGGTAATCAAGCTGAATTTATTTTTCAATCCAAAAGCTGCCAAATCAGATTTTTCTAGAAGTTTACATACTGAAATATCCGCCTCGAAAACATTGCGATGCTCTGTTGTATAAAAATGGATATAGGTTTGATCAAAATGTGCTCCTCGGCCTGATTTGGTATTTTTGAGGCATTTACAGTGAGGATTTTCTCTTATAGCAAAAAAAACACTAACTCTTTGTGGGACGCTTCTGCATCCCAAGCAACGTTTTTAGGGAACATAATATGAAAACGATTTGGGCCTCAAATGGGAATCAATGTATCAGAGTATGGGACAAATTAGCACTACGATTGATTGATATCGGGATAAAGGGGTGATAGATGAAAATTGGTGAGTGAGCCCGGAATATTATCTGTAAGGTTCATGTAAATTGGAGCGATATGCAAGAGATGGGAAAAATGGACGACGTTTGGAGACTAAAAAGCAACCATATGACTCTAAAGGAAAGCATCCATCGGCACCTAGCATTCATACCCGAGAATACTGTGGATTCTCGGGCGTAGCCTTAGTATCACAGCCGCGCTTTCATTGCGCCTGTTCATGTGGAGACAATGAGATATCCACACGGCCCCTAGCAACGGCTTAAGCGGAAATAGATACGCTAGCTCGGGACAGATCAGTTCAAACAACTCATCTGATGTTAATGGCTGAACATCGTGGACGTTCCATCCAGGAATTAACAAGCACTGATCATATATTCGGCCGGTGACATTTCAACATTCTCTTCAACGTAGAAGAAATCGGGCATCCCGGACGGCCTTGTTTCATTCGAATTGGGGCTGGTCGTCATCGTGTTTACATATAGTCTAGCTGATCACTTCATTGTGAATGAACATAGTGTTCGGGGATTATTGGTCTGGTTAGAGTAAAGTAGGTTTCTTTTAAAGGAATCATGTCATTTAACATGTTCAGAGATTGGGAAATTAATTAGTTCTTTCTTATCATCTATTTTCCTGTTTAGCCATTCTGTCCCGATTATCAATGTTGATTGCAAGTTTTCGTATGGACCATTCAGCGTAAAAGCCGACGTCTTGTTATCATACATCTTCTGAGGACGCGGGACCATTTTGGGGACCCCGTTTGTTCATAATAAAGCACATTTTTACGCATCTAACCAAGCTGTTCGAAATCCAAGACGAGATGCTTTTTGGCAGCAAATTGATAATTCCTTATGCACCTTGGGCTGCTGATGAGAAATAGCGCTAGCTATTTCTGTAATGTAATGTCTCAAATTTTGTGATAAATATTGTTGACTAACTGCAAAATAGGATCGTGGCCGTCTAGATCAAGAACCCGGACTGTCCCATTAGATCAGATATCAGATTTAATCAAATCAGAGACGAACAGGCCATGAATGGCGCAGTAATTGACTCGATAACAATGAAATATTTGTTTATAAATTACTACATGGGCGCAAATGAAAGTCGGTTATAGAATCAGTAGTGTAGTAATGACATAAATTTGATTTCACCACAGCCGTAACCATTTCAATGTTTGATAAAAATGTCTATTATAGGATCACATTAGAAGAATCTTTAAAGTTTGCATTACCCTAGTTAAAAATGAATATTTATGAACATTTAGATTATACACTTTCTCTTGATATACAATGGTGGTAAGTTGTTATATTCACAAAAATTTAAATACTCTATAAATGAATACGGTATCTTGCTTTAAAACGTAAGCCTTATATATACATGTACGTCCTCTGGAAAACGTCCTATCTCATCAACTTTAGTTTGCTCTCAACTGATTGAGCGATATTCTAAACGGTTGCGTAATAAATATATATATACAGTGTTTTCAAGGTGCCTATACGTACACAAGATTTTCACGTGCATTTTAAAAATACCACTTGCTTAAATGGGAACAACTGATATGGTCTGATCCTGAGTGTCTAATAGATTTTTTATACATTACTGTATCGTTGATTCAGTAAACAATAAGAATGATCCATGACGATATAATAGCCCATCTAAAAATTAACAGGGACGTGAACACTGATTATAATTCGCATATATTGTGTGCCAACGACATTATTTAATGTTATTATTAATCCGCTAAATTCAAAGTTTTAACCAAATTATAACAGCAGCAAATGTGAAAAAAATAGTTCATATCATCAGACGCCATTGTACTTCCTTTATACAGGTTTATGATTTTGTTTGCATAGTAAGTTTATCGCATGTGAGTGAAAAACCTGCGGTCGCACATAATTCTCGTGAAGTGCAGTTCTGCCTGTGTAGTATAGCCTTTATTTTATCGATTATTTAAGTAATATTTGTATTTTAGGGCAGACCCATTTGGCTCTAATTACTGTACTTTATATGCCAATTCCTACGGAAAATGTCTGAAACGGAATATCATTTTAGAAATATGTTGAGAGTTCTGATAGTATCTGAGAGGTAATATGAAATTTCCATATTTTTGCAAGCAATAATAACGAGAGATCCTGAAGGATCTTGGCGCCCACCATTGTCCGATAATTGTAAGCTAATGACAAGACGATCTTTTTGACCATTGTTACTAAGACGATCGGACCAAAAAAGGCATCTTGCACAACTAGGCCCCATGTGTACCAAATTTCAGAAAGATCCATGAAATATTTCCTGAGAATTCACGATAACAATGTTTCACGGGGAAATTCAAAATGGGCGCCTGGGGCCATATTGGATTTTCGAATCAGACCAGAAAAAGTATCCTGCACAACTAGGCGACAAGGGGAACCTGTGTACCAAATTTGACAAAGATCCATGCAGTAGTTCCTGAGAAATCGCAATAGCAAAGTTTCATGGGAAATCCAAGATGGCCGCCTGATGGACATATTGGATTTTCGATTCGGACCGAATACGGTATCATGCACAACTAGACCCCAAGGGGAACCTGTGCATCAAAATTGAGAACACCCAAGGTTTCATGGGGAAATCCAAGGGGAAATCCAAGATGGCCGCCTTGTGGCCATATTGGATTTTCGATTCAGACCGAAAAAGGCGTCTTGCAAAACTAGACCCTAAGGAGAATCTGTGTACCAAATTTGAGAAAGATCCATGCAGTACTGAGAAATGACGATAACCGAGTTTCATGGGGAAATCCAAGATGGCTGCCTCGTGGCCATATTGGATTTTCGAATCGGACCAGAAAAGGTATCTTGCACAACTAGACCCCAAGGGGAATTTGCAAGCAATAATAACGAGAGATCCTGAAGGATCTTGGCGCCCACCATTGTCCGATAATTGTAAGCTAATGACAAGACGATCTTTTTGACCATTGTTACTAAGACGATCGGACCAAAAAAGGCATCTTGCACAACTAGGCCCCATGTGTACCAAATTTCAGAAAGATCCATGAAATATTTCCTGAGAATTCACGATAACAATGTTTCACGGGGAAATTCAAAATGGGCGCCTGGGGGCCATATTGGATTTTCGAATCAGACCAGAAAAAGTATCCTACACAACTAGGCGACAAGGGGAACCTGTGTACCAAATTTGACAAAGATCCATGCAGTAGTTCCTGAGAAATCGCAATAGCAAAGTTTCATGGGAAATCCAAGATGGCCGCCTGATGGACATATTGGATTTTCGATTCGGACCGAATACGGTATCATGCACAACTAGACCCCAAGGGGAACCTGTGCATCAAAATTGAGAAAGATTAATGCAGTAGTTCCTGAGAAATCGTGATAAAGTTTCATGGGGGAAATACAAGATGGCCGCCTGGTGGCCATATTGGATTTTCGAATCAGACCAGAAAAGGTATCCTGCACAACTAGACCCCAAGGCGAACTTGTGTACAAATTTGAGAAAGATCCATGCAGTAGTTCTTGAGAAACCCCAAGGTTTCATGGGGAAATCCAAGGGGAAATCCAAGATGGCCGCCTTGTGGCCATATTGGATTTTCGATTCAGACCGAAAAAGGCGTCTTGCAAAACTAGACCCTAAGGAGAATCTGTGTACCAAATTTGAGAAAGATCCATGCAGTACTGAGAAATGACGATAACCGAGTTTCATGGGGAAATTCAAGATAGCTGCCTGGTGGCCATATTGGATTTTCGAATCGGACCAGAAAAGGTATCTTGCACAACTAGACCCCAAGGGGAACCTGTGTACCAAATTTGAAAAAGATGCATGTAGTAGCTCCTGAGAAATCGCGATAACAAGGTTTCATGGGGAAATCCAAGCTGGGTGCCTGGTGGCCATATTGGAGTTTCGAATCGGACCAAAAAGGGTTTCTTGCACAAATAGACCTCAAGGGGAACCTGTGTACCAAATTTGGAATAGATCCATGCAGTAGTTGCTGAAAAATCGCGGTAACAAGGTTTCATGGGGAAATCCAAGATGGCTGCCTGGTGGCCATATTGGATTTTCGAATCGGACTACAAAAGGTTTCTTGCACAACTAGACCCCAAGGGGAACCTGTGTAACAAATTTGAAAAAAATCCATGCAGTAGTTCCTAAGAAATCGCGGTAACAAGGTTTCATGGGAAATCCAAGATGGCTGCCTGGTGGCCATATTGGATTTTCGAATCGCACCAGAGAAGGTTTCTTGCACAACTAGACCCCAAGGGGAACCTGTGTACCAAATTTGAAAAAGATCCATGCAGTAGTTCCTGAGAAATCGCGGTAACAAGGTTTCATGGGGAAATCCAAGATAGCTGCCTGGTGGCCATATTGGATTTTCGAAGCGGACCAGAAAAGGTTTCTTGCACAACTAGACCCCGAGGAGAACCTGTGTACCAAATTTGAAAAAGATCCATGCAGTAGTTCCTGAGAAATCGCGGTAACAAGACTTGTTTACGGACGGACTGACGACGGACGACGGAGGGACTGACGACGGACGACGGACGGACGGACGATGGACGGACGGACGGACGGACCACGGACGAAAAGTGATTTGAACAGCCCACCATCTGGTGATGGTGGGCTAAAAATCTAGCTTAGGCTTCGATGTTGTGAAAAGAATATGCATAAATTCGGCATCAGAAGTCCTTCCTTTTACGACCTTCCTGCACTGCAGTTTCTCCTAAACCACTACCTCCCTGTGAGGTTATTTTCTTTCAACAATGCTATCAGATAACGGTTTTTAGGCCGTGTCACCATGCATAATAATCTTCATTTTAAGATTTCTTCCGACCTCGTACTGGCACCCGGTTCGACATTAATTACGCAGCCAAGGTTCGCAAGGAATAAAGAAAAATTGTGTGCTTCCTCTAACACTGCCTACCTGCTAGTTTCTATGTCTACATCAAATTATACTTGAGTTGCTTGAAATTATATTCTTTATATCAATTAAACAATTTTACCATTAAAATGGATCACTATTTTGCCATATTTCTAGATGGCATCCAATATTTCCATTGCGTTTTATATTAAAATTGTTTAGACACGTATTCACTGCAACAGTAATTTGCAAGCATTAAAGTCATTCTGTAAAGTACCAACTTCACTTATCAATAACGGTGTTTTTAAAAATATAGTATAATAATTTTTCCAGGACGTTAGAGGAAACACAACTTTTTTTTATTTGACCTAAGTATCTTTTATGCCAATATAATACAGAACATTTTGATATTTAAAAGTCAGAGTAGGCTAGCAGATGCGGGTATCCTGCACTTCCTGTCCGAATTTCGACACTAGCGTGTACGTTATATTCATCGCCGAATTTGCGAAACATGAATTATAGCCCCGCCGGACAAGTTTCTGCAATAGTACCTTGTGACGTTGATTAAAATCGTCAAAGTTTGTCATGAACTTCAACACATTACCAGAAAAGATTCGCATGCGCTAGTCCTGGAGCAGTTCGGAGTATCGAAATAGTTGATATATTTGTACATAAAATTCAACTTTTAGTGGACAGAGGTCATCCATAATTCAAATCTCCAAAGACGGAGTCGTCTGCCGAAATCCCTAAAACGATATGATAGCTATTCAAACTTGCGGGGCCCGATGTCTTCGCAGCGTATTCATAATCTCAGTACGCATAGTTTTACTCGTTAATAAGTATATCAGTGGATTAAATGCCGAGTTAGCGTACAATGCAAGAGAGGAAGCTATATAAACACTGTCAGGAATACACCAAGAACATATAGCGTTTATAGGCCAGCAGATGCAAATTGGAGCCCAACATATTAAAAATATAAGTATTACTACGCCCATCGTCTTAGCACATTTTCGATTCTGCTTACTCATCTTTGAAGCTTCTCCAATTTTTTTACTTTGAAGGGTTAAACCGAAGGATCTCTGCTGGCGACTTCCCACTAAGACATCTCCATGTCTGAAATCACTGGTGTTTACTTTCTTTGATTGACTTTCAACGGAAAATCGCTGCTCTTGGCATGCCCCTTGGTCGTTCGGTTCGGTACTGGCGTCCCTGACTCCGCAATTTGCTGCTACTGTATTGTCATCATGAATTACGTCGTCCTGAACATTATAAACGGTTCGTCTTGGTCCTATGAATTCTCCGACAACACTTCGTTTCTTCAAAGCATACAACAGGAGAATGTACATTATAACAAGACATATAATGGGGAAGAGAATTGCCAGGGCAGTCTGTACTATTGTGAAATAACCAAACAGCTTATCACATGACGTTAGTGTTCTAGCGTAGTAAATATCATCGAACTTTTGACTCACAAAATAGGGGACCCAAATAAGAACTCCTAGGATCCACAGCGATATCGAAATTTTCACAGATCGTCTCTTTGTATAGCGTGTGCGATTTTGCAGCGGTGATACCACGCACTTGTATCGGTCATATGCAATGGCGTCTAGCAGAAACATTGACACAGATCCCAGCGAGAAGTCGAGCATGTTGCTAGAAAGACAAACTGCCACACTAGTGAGCCATGCTGGTTGACATAATTCCAAGATAGAAAGCGGACATCCAACCATCCCCACACCCAGGTCAGCTAGGGCCAAAGACGTGGCGTATACACTGAAGTTACTAGAGAATTGTTTGATTCTCCACATGTAAACAATCACCGAAATATTTCCCGGAACAATCAGCAGAATGAGGATCGTTAAAACAGACATTTCAACGACTGCTTCCGCTGACCAGTTCTGACCACCCCAGCTGGGTTTGTCTGCAATAGTTGAACAGTCTGTCAGATTCTCACACAAAGTGGAGTTCGCCATCACCACGCACCATTGGACCGTACGAAACTGGCTCAGACCTGATGATGATCTCGACTAAATGCGATTTTCTGATGCATTTTGAGATCCGCTGGTTTACTTTCTACTTCAACGATCATTTACAAATGTAAGTAATATTGATATTTGAATTAGTGAAGCACATTACCGTGGTCTGAGCTCGGTCTCGACAGTTACTCCAATTATTCATCTCTCCAATTCTATTGTACATGTCCATAACAACCTTCGTCACTGGTTTTGTTTTGTATTATAGGTACTATGACTTTGCCGCAGTGATGCAATTATCAATCCATGTCTAGCGTAAAGATGAAAGTAAACACCGAGGCTCGACCACCCTTAAAGCCAACAGTAAACTGTGGATTCAGTTTTCACCTACACAATACATCTACTGGTAATATCGAAACATGTTGGAACAAATGATTTCACGAATTGTTTAACTTTTCGCGTGCCTCTACATATCAAATATATCGCGAAACTGTAATAGAAATCAGATCATTGGCGAGTTTCTCGTAAAGCGCTAACTCTTTGTAGGACGCTTCTGCATCCCAAGCAACATTTTTAGGGAACATAACATGAAAACGAGCTGTGCCTCAAATGAGAATCAATGTATCAGAGTATGGAACAAATTAGCACTACGGTTGCTTGATATCTGGATCAAGTCTTGATAGATGAAAATTGGTGAGTGAGCCCGGAATATTATTTGTAAGGTTCATGTAAATTGGAGCGATATGCAAGAGATGGGAAAAATGAACGACGTCTGGCGACTAAAAAGCAACCAAACCATCCCTCGGCACCTAACATTCAGTCCCGAGTATACTGTGGATTCTCGGACGTAGCCTTAGTATCACAGCCGCGCTTTTATTCCGAAGCTGTTCATGTGGAGACAATGATGTATCCACACGGCCCCTAGCAACGGCTTAAGCGGAAACAGATAGGCTAGCTCGGAAGCTTTGACGACAGACCAGCTCAAACAACTCATCAGATGTTAATGGCTGAACATCGTGGGCGTTCCATCCAGGAATTAACAAGCACTGATCATATATTCGGCCAGTGACATTTCAACATTCTCTTCAACGTAGAGGAAATCGGGCATCCCGGACGGCCTTGTTTCATTCGAATTGGGACTGGTCGTCATCGTGTTTACATATAGTCTAGCTGGTCACTTCATTGTGAATGAACATAGTGTTCGGGAATTATTGGTCTGGTTAGAGTAAAGCAGGGTTCTTTTAAAGGAATCATGTCATTCAACATGTTCAGGGATTGGGAAATTAATTAGTTCATTCTTATCACTCATTTTCCTGTTTAGCCATTCTGTCCCGATTAGCAATGTTGATTGCAAGTTCGTAAAGTCAGACGTCTTGTTATCATACGTCTTCTGAGGACGCGGAACTCTTTTTGGGGACCCTGCTTGTTCATAATAAAGCATGTTGTTACGCATCTAACTAAGCTGTTCGAAATCCAAGAAGAGATGCTTTTAGGCAGCAAATTGATAATTCCTTATGTACCTTGAGCTGCTGATGAGAAATAGCGCTAGCTATTTCGGTAATGTTATGTCTCAAATTGTGTGATAAATATTGTTGACTAACTGCAAAATAGGACGGTGGCTTTCTAGATCAAGAACCTGGACTGTCCCATTAGATCAGATATCAGATTTATTCAAATCAGAGACGAACAGGCCATGGATGGCAGTGAAATATTTGTTAATGATGAACACAATATATGACACGTTGGTTACAAATTACTACATGGACACAAATGAAAGTCAGTTATAGAATCATTAGGTAGATGTAGTGAAAACAACATTAAGAATATAAATTTGATTCTATAACACTTACACCTATTACACACTGATAACCGTGCAATTATTACACGATTTAGCACAGTTAAGAACTTTGTGACGTATGAAATATACGCCCGTGATCTTGACACGCACAGATGTTCGCTAGGGAGAATCCATTTCACACGGCGGGTGAAAAATGGCAAGACAAAGTCTCGTCTGTCTGCATGTACAATCGAATAAACAAATAGAATGGATACCCTGTAAGTAGGAACATTATTTTATTTTAAAGGCAGAATATGTAAAATCGCAGATATTTACAAACCAATTGGGACATACGAGTGTACACAAGAAACAGATCAACAGGAGAAACAAGACGTACTTTCAGATATGAATTATCTAGAGAAGCGGAGATCGAAAAGTTCATGAGAGACGCAGATGATGAATATCTTCTTGCTGTTTTAAATGAGACACAACACGAGTGTGACCAGCTGAACAAAGGTAGAATTTTCTCCGCTGACGATGAGAAATTAAGAGATCTGGCAGGTAAACGGATATTTAAATGTATCACATTCGTTCTATATTATAATCAAGTCTTATAAATAAATACATCTAAACATTACCCGTTACACCAATCATTGCTTGAGATCAACAACTGCCACGGTTCTGCTTCAGGCGTGTGTGTCTATCATTGATGTGATGTCGGTTACAGGCCACAGAAATTACAAACGACATCAACTGTTTGTAATTTCACATCTGTTCTTGGCGGTTTTTTTCCAAAATGCCAATGTTTCCAATAGCACCCATCTTCATTTTATCCAGCCAATTTCTACGTTCCCACTTCGAACCTGCCTTGATTTATCTGACCCCTTCAGTGTTCAAAATCCGAGATGTAAATTTCACCTACTAACGCCAGAAGAACCAATCAGAACGTACACATCGATTGCGAGCGAAGGTCAGTGAAGTCACGTAGAGTGACATCATCCTCTATTAGCGGAGTCTTTCCTCCTAATAAGGTGCCCACTATTTAGGTCAACCAATCAATAGCGCTCTTGTGCGACCCATTTCGAATTTCAAACGCTTTCGAGGTCAGTGACGTCTCGTGTCTATTTATAAGTTATTTGAACATTGAAGAGGTCCAGATATATCAAGGGAAGTTCGAAGTGGGAACGTAGAAATTGACTGGATAAAATGAAGATAAATAGCACCGTGAACATAAATTTCTTTCCTAGTTAAATAAATACTGCCAACATTTTTCATTGTTTGAGAAAAAACTGTAAATTAATATTTATTAAAGACGTAAATTTCTGTCTCAAGTTTAACTGTTGGTTCCATCGTGATTGGTTAATAATGCCACACAAATAGGCTTGTTGCATCTACGTTACAAGCGTCTAGTCCGTCATTCATAATCCAGCCGTCGTCCATTAGAGAATATCCGCGTCCATAATCCAAAGACCTATTCCATTTCCATATAACAGTATTAGCACCAAATTCAAAAAGACAAAAGTATACATAAACATAGGCTTGTTTCCTGCAAGAGAGAAGCGGTCAACAGTTTTCAATGATGCCGGCAAGACATCATGATGTTCCAAAATATCAAATCCGTATCGCTGATCAGTATTCCTAATCCATAATATTCGTTATAGAGTCGTCATCTAAAAATGATGTACCTCAGTCACGCTTTGATTGTGACTGTTCATATGAGCACCATGAGGATGTTGAAGTACATGGGCTCATACGGCCCCTAGCCCCGGGTTAAGCGGAATTAGACACATGTTACGAAACGTAGCCCCATAGACCCCCATTTACGTTTCACTGCTCCCCTTCTGAGAGACCACATACACTCGTCCAATGATACGGATACCCTGCCAACTGAGGCGGACGGCACATTTCAACAAAGGGAAGAAAGATTGTGAACGTTTACCATATTTTCCAATCTTTCATTGTAATCTTTGTTGATAATCAATTTGAGTAGTGCAATAGAATAGAAATAATGTTCTCATAAGCGTGCTAAATCGTTAATTTACGCACGGTTAGTGTGGGAAAGTTTATAAATTTTAGGGCGCGGGCCTCGCCCTTGCCCTGAAATATAAAGTTTCCCACACTAACCGTGCGTAAATTAACGATTTAGCACGCTTATGAAAACATTATTTCTTAATTTCACCACAGCCTAAACGATTGAGGGTTTGATAAAAATGTCTATTGTAGGATTGCATTAGAAGAATCTTCAAAGTTTGCATCACCCTAGTTGAAACTGAATACTTATGAACATTTTCTCTTGATATACAATGGTGGTAAGTTATAATATTAACAAAAATTTAAATACTCTATAGATGAATACGGTAACATGCTTTAAAACATATGCTTATATAAACGTCCTTTGCTCTCAACTCATTCAACCATATTCTAAACGGTTGCGTAATATATATATAACAGTGTTTTCAAGGTGCCTATACATGCACAAGATTTTCACATGCATTTTAAAAATACCTCATTCTTAAATGGGAACAACTAATATGGTCTGAGTGTCTGATAGGCTAACGACTAGATTTGTTTATACATTACTGTATCGTTGATTCAGTAAACAATAAGACTGATCCATGACGATATAACAGCCCATCTAAATATTAATAGGGACAAACAAAAGTGGCGTGAACACTGATTATAATTCGCCTATATTGTGTGCCAACGACATTATTTAATGTTATTATTAATCCGCAAAATTCAAAGTTTTAACCAAATTATAACAGCAGCAAAATGTGAAAAAACATTCATATCAGACGTCATTGAACTTCCTTTATACAGATTTATGATTTTGTTGGCATAGTAAGTTTCTCGCATATGTGTGAAAAACCTACGGTAATTCTCCTGAAGAGCAGATCTGCTTCTATTTTATCGATTATTTAAGTGATATATATTTGAGGGCAGGCCTGCTTCGGCTCTAATTACTTTACTTTATCTGCCAATTTCTACGGAAAATGTCTGAAACAGAATATCATTTAAGATATATGTTGAGAGTACTGGTTGGTTGGTTGTTTGAAGTTTAAAGTCACACCTAACCTTAAGCTTATTGGTCACATGGCGACGATGACCCAAACAAACATACCACAGCAGAATCCCAATCCTAACAAAAACCTTTAGACCAAAACTACAAAAAAATTGAATTTCGAATTTCGAAAATTAGGCTCTACAGACACTGGTGATCACAATGAATCGTCAGAGAGCCTAATTTGTTTGGCAATTTAAGCTACCTCCTGTGCCAGACAAACATGGTATGGTAAACCGGCCATGCTGCCCTAAGCTGGAGGGCGTTGAGAGTTCTGATAGTGTCTCAGAGGTAATATGAAATTTCCATATTTTTTCAAGCAATAATAAAAATTTATCTTAGGCTTCGATTCTTTAAAAAGAATATGCATAAATTCGTCATCCGAAAAAAGTCCTTTTACGACCTAAGACGCTATCTCCCTGTGCGGTTATTTTCTTTCTACAATGCTTAGTAGTATAGTCTAAGCATTTAAACTCCCCCTTTTCCACTGAGACAACTCTTTGGGAGATGACGGGGAGTTCCGCCAGGGGGCATTATTTCTCAAGAGACCAAAAACTACCTCCAACACAAGTGAGCTCCTTGACTCGATCGGGCGTGACCTTGGAGAGGGGAGGGTCGACAAAAATACCTGTAACCATGGGAAGGAAGACTTATAGTAATAAACATAATCTATAGGTGTTGGACGATGTTATTAGGATGAGTCTAGCATCCGTGCGTCTCAAGGGTCGAGCGTTTATTGTCCAGTATATCTCCGCAAAAAATAAACAAACAAAAAGGGGATTCCCCTTTAGCATCGATGATGCTTCCCTCTAGAGGGTGCATGTAAAATGTCTCCAGATATAAAAAACGGAACACGGACTTTACCCTAAAACTCCTATCAATCCTATCACATAGGGGTAATATTGGTCCACGGGCTCATCAGGGCCTGCCTATCCGATCAATCGGGTGTTTTCACAAAAATACATAAATAAATAAATAAAAAACTGAATTTTAGAAAAGTACCGGGCATGTCTGCATATAGGCTCATGTAGTCCCATTCTGGCTATGGAGGGAGGGGTGGTCATTTTTTTTTTGTGGGTGTTACTATGGCTTGTGGGGTCTCGTTTTTCTCGTCTCGTCATTTAGAACACAATGGGAAGTTCATTGTGATATGGGTTGTTTGGATTTGATTTTCACGTCTTGTCATTCAGAACACGATGGGAAGGGTTTGGAAGCGAAACGATGAAATTTTTGGAAAAAGTTCACCGAGGCCTGGGTAGGCTCATATAGCCCCATACTGGCTATAGGGGTATAGGTTCATACTGGGTGGACGTTTTGGGGTCTAGGTGAGCCCCTAATGATCCTATGGTGTCGTAGGAGGTATTATTTTGAAGCTCTCGTGGAGGAACATCCGACCGGACTAATGGTTCGTCCGTTTTCAATATTCTGCGCATGCACAGTCTGGCCGTAGTATAGAAAGCAGGCATTTTGGGACGTATGTGGGGATGTGTTTGGGGTAGAGATGGACCGCTCTGGGTCCGAATGGGTCTTGGGAGGTGTCAAAGTGAAGCTTTTGTGGGGTAGAGTCAGCATGGCGTGTTTTTAGTGCAAGTCGCGTCAATCTGCGCATGCGCAGTTGGGTGTAGTAAGTAAAGTGTCCATTTTGGGGCAGTGCAGGAAGGGATTTGGTGTCGAGATGGACCATCCTTGGTCCGAATGCGTCCTGGGAGGTGTCGTTTTGTAGCGCTCGGGGTGTACATCCCGATTTGAGGGATGCTCACGTCATCTGTGACGTCTTCGGTGACATAATCAGTAGGAGTAGTAGCAAAAGTGGACATTTTGGGGCCGCGAAGGAAGGTATTTGGGGTAGAGAGGGATCATCCTTGATCCGAATGCGTCGTGGGAGGTGTCATTTTGTAGCTCTCGGGGTGAAGACAACGCTTTGAGAGATGCCCACATCATCTGTGATGTCATCGGTGACGCCATCAGTTCGAGTAGTAGCGAAAGTGGGCATTTTGGGGCAGTGAAGGAAGGATTAGTAGTATAACAGCGCATTTCGAGCCCTATTGCGCGTGTGTGTGAATGAGTGAGTGAGTGAGTGAGTGAGTGAGTGAGGCGTTCCCAACGCCCGTCTTAACGCATGGACGCACTAACGACGGTGAGTGAGCACCCGACTACTCCATACCCGAGCTCCGAGCTTCCGTCGTTACGCCTTAACGCCCCGGCATAACGCCTTGACGCCATGATATACACAGATGAAAGAAAAACATCAAGGATGAGAGATGAGAGAACAGCAACAACATATGGTTTATTCTCCCCTCCAGTACATCATACCCACGCTACTCGGAAGTGACGTCATCGTACGCAGGCGCACACAAACACACACACATACCTGGTACGCCCGCCCCCTGGTGTGCCCTATAGCCCGTACGGGCACCAGGTATGTGTGTGTGTTTGTGTGCGCCTGCGTACGATGACGTCACTTCCGAGCAGCGCTGGGTCAAAGTTCACTTCCGGTCACGTGGTCAAAGGTCACTTCCGGTCACGTGACCGAAAGTGCACTCAGGAGTTCAAAGGTTAATCGGCCTCCAAAACCCCTTTATCGCTCGTTAAGGCGCTGAGACGGGCGTTAGGGCGTAAAGATAGGGCGTTAAGGCATTGAGACGGGCGTTGACGGGCGCCACTGCATTTCGATGTATTGGTGGCAATTCCATGAAAATCAGGGCTTCTGAGCTAGTTCACCAGGGCGTGGAAGCGTTAAGCTAAGCGTTGACGGGCGTTACTGTCTATAAAATCAAGTGTATTGCCAAAACACGCACAGTCGACGTTCAACCGTCAATATGGCTTATACTTGCTCTGAGTGCCAACGCACGTTCACCAGACGTTACGACATGATGCGACACGAGAAAAATATACATGGGATTGAAGACTTCGAGGCACAAGAAGCCGATACAGAAATTGATGAGAGTCTATCTACTGATAAGGAGAGCTTGACCTCAGATAGTCAGCCTACATCCCAGGAAAGTGAGATTGCTGAGAGTCTATATACTGATACGGAGAGCTTGACCTCAGATAGTCAGCCTACATACCAGGAAAGTGAGGCAGAACCTTCCTTCTGGGATCGTATTGTGACAGCAGCTATCAATAATCATGCTGCAGCGACCGAGGACGCCGGACAGTATAACTTACAACAGGCGTACACCGAAATGCGTTACTGTCTATAAAACAGCCATGGCTGCCATGGCAGGAAAACAGCCATGGCGATCTATGAACAGTATACCTTACTACCGCTTGAAATGAAAGGCGATCCCACGCACAGGTCCATCATGAAGACCAAGCGTCACTTGGAAGAGGATGTAGAGCTACCACCCACTGAGGCCCTGGAAAATGCGATCAGGATGCGCAAACAACTCTTTCAGGACATGCTGCCCGAACAATATCCAGGCCTGCCCAACGACGATTAGGTCACACCGAGCAAAGATGAAAGTTTCTGAAACGGCGACTTCTGATTGGACAAAAGCGGCCGAGAATACATCTAACGCAGTAACGGGCAAGAACGAATATGGCTGATACAGCGCCAAGTGGCGGTCTCTGATTGGACAAGAGTCTTCTTGAATTGAAAACATAGCCAACGCGGCTCCCTCAGCGTGGGTATGATGTACTGGAGGGGAGAATAAACCATATGAAAAAAATATGTTGTTGTTGCTGTTCTCTCATCTCTCATCCTTGATGTTTTTATTTCATCTGTGTATATCATGGCGTCAAGGCGTTATGCCAGGGCGTTAAGGCGTAACGACGGAAGTTCGGAGCTCGGGGATGGAGTGGTCGGGAGCTCACTCACCGTCGTTAGTGCGTCCATGCGTTAAGAAGGGCGTATTTTTGGAACATCATAATGTCTTGCCGGCATCATTGAAAACTGCTGACCGCTTCTGTCTTGCAGGAAACAAGCCTATGTTTATGTATACTATGATTGTCTTTTTGAATTTGGTGCTAATACTGTTATATGGAATATGGAATAGGTCTTTGGATTATGGACGCGGATATTCTCTAATGGACGACGGCTGGATTATGAATGATGGACTGGACGCTTGTAATTGGGAACGCCTCACTCACTCACTCACTCACTCACTCACTCACTTACTCACTCACTCACTCACTCACTCACACACACACACTCACTCACACTCACGCGCGCATACACTCATTGTGCATTGCGCCGCAAGGGCAATAGGGCTCGAAATGCGCTTTTATAGTACTAATCCTTCCTTCACTGCCCCAAAATGCCCACTTTCGCTACTACTCGAACTGATGACGTCACCGATGACATCACAGATGATGTGAGCATCTCTCAAATCGTTGTCTTCACCCCGAGAGCTACAAAATGACACCTCCCACGACGCATTCGGACCAAAGATGGTCCCTCTCTACCCCAAATACCTTCCATCACTGCCCCAAAATGTCCACTTTCGCTACTACTCCTACTGATGACGTCACCGATGACGTCACAGATGACGTGAACATCCCTCAAATCGGGATGTACACCCCGAGAGCTACAAAATTACACCTCCCAGGACGCATTCGGATCAAGGATGGTCCATCTCGACACAAAATACCTTCCTGCACTGCCCCAAAATGGACACTTTACTTACTACACCCAACTGCGCATGCGCAGATTGACGCGACTTTCACTAAAAAACACCCCATGCTGACTCTACCCCACAAAAGCTTCACTTTGACACCTCCCAAGACCCATTCGGACCCATAGCGGTCCATCTCTACCCCAAACACATCCCCACATACCCCCCAAAATGCCTGCTTTCTATACTACGGCCAGACTGTGCATGCGCAGAATATTGAAAACGGACGAACCATTAGTCCGGTCGGATGTTCCTCCACGAGAGCTTCAAAATAATACCTCCTACGACACCATAGGATCATTAGGGGCTCACCTAGACCCCAAAACGTCCACCCAGTATGGACCTATACCGACATAGCCAGTATGGGGCTATATGAGCCTACCCAGGCCTCGGTGAACTTTTTCCAATAATTTCACCGTTTCGCTTTGAAACCCTTCCCATCGTGTTCTAAATGACAAGACGCGAAAATCAAATCCAAACCACCCATATCACAATGAACGTGTGTGAATTTCCCAGGTTGAACCTATACCCCCATATAGCCAGTATGAAGCTATAAGAGCCTATATACAGACCTACCCGGTACTTTTCCAAAAATTTGACCGTTTCGCCCCAGGACCCTTCCCATTGTGTTCTAAATGACGAGACGAGAAAAACGAGACCCCACAAGCCATAGTTACACCCACAAACAAAAAATTGACCACCCCTCCCCCCATAGCCAGAATGGGACTACATGAGCCTAAATACAGACATGCCCGGTACTTTTCTAAAGATTTCACCGCTTCGCTCTGGGACCCTTCCCATTGTGATTGTCTTGGCGAGACGAGAAAAACGAGACCCCACAAGCCATAGTAACACCCACAAATAAAATTGACCAACCCTCCCCCCATAGCCAGAATGGGACTACATGAGCCTATATGCAGACATGCCCGGTACTTTTCTAAAAATTTCACCGCCTCGCTCTGGGACCCTTCCCATTGTGATTTTCTTGGCGAGACGAG
Organism: Hanleya hanleyi; assembly: GCA_036873755.1. Classification (NCBI taxonomy): domain Eukaryota; kingdom Metazoa; phylum Mollusca; class Polyplacophora; order Lepidopleurida; family Hanleyidae; genus Hanleya; species Hanleya hanleyi. The sequence goes on from JAVTVY010013966.1 coordinate 25,768, forward strand.
AAGAACGAGACCCCACAAGCCATAGTAAAGCCCACGAAAAAATTTGACCTCCTCCCCCCCCCCATATAGCCAGTATGAAGCTATACCCATACAGGCATTTCCCCGTATATTGTATATTGTACGAGTCCGTATTCAGTTTTTTATTTAATTATTTATTTATTTATTTCTGTGAAAACACCCGATTGGCAGGATAGGCAGGCCCTGATAAGCCCGGGGACCAATATTACCCCTATGGGATAGGATTGATAGGAGTTTTAGGGTAAAGTCCGTGTTCCGTTTTTTATATCTGGAGACATTTTACATGCACCCTCTAGAGGGCAGCACCATCGATGCCAAAGGGGAATCCCCTTTTTGTCTGTTTATTTTTTGCGGAGATATACTGGACAATAAACGCTCGACCCTGGGGACGCACGGATGGTAGACTCGTCCTAATAACATCGTCCAACACCTATAGATTATGTTTATTACTATAAGTCTTCCTTCCCATGGTTACAGGTATTTTTGTCGATCCTCCCCGCTCCAAGGTCACGCCGGATCGAGTCAAGGGGCTCTCTTGTGTTGGAGGTAGTTTTTGGTCTCTTGAGAAACAACGCCCCCTGGCGGAACTCCCCGTCATCTCCCCAAGACTTATCTCCCTGGAAAAGGGGGGTTTAAATGCTTAGACTATACTACTATGCTTTGAGATATCGCTTTTTTAAACACCCTGTACATTAAGCTGTGTCACGATGCATAATAATCTTCATTTTAAGATTTCTGTCGACCTCGTACTGGCGCCCGGTTCGACAATAATTACGCAGCCAAGGTTCGTAAGGCATAAAGAAAAAGTGTGTGCTTCCTCTAACACCTGCCATTTTCTATTACTTCCTCAAATTATTTTTGAGTTGCTTGAAATTATATTATTTATATCAGTTAGATAATTTTGCCATTAAAATGGGCGACTACTTTGCCATAATTCTAAATGGCATCCTAGTTTTCCATTATGGCTTATATTAAAATTGTTTAGACACGTATTCACTGCTACAGTAATTTGCTGTAAAGTACCAACTTCAGTTATCAATATCGATGTCTTTAATATAATAAAAAAAATACCTACCTACCTTTTTCGGGACGTTAGAGGAAACAACTTTTTTTACCTATTAAGTGTCTTTCGTGTCAATATTATACAGAACATTTTGATATTTAAAATTCAGAGTAGGCTAGCAGATGCGGAGATCCTGTACTTACTGTTCGAATTTCGCTACTAGCGTGCACGGTATATTCATCACCAAATTTGCGAAACATGGATTATAACCCAACCGAACAAGTTTCTACAAAAGTACCTTGTGACGTTGATTGAAATCGTCAAAGTTTGTCAGCATTTTACAGCAAATTACCTGGAAAGATTTGCATGCGCTGGTCATGGGGTAGTTTGGAGTTTGCGCATAAAGTTCAACTTTTATTGGGCAGAGTTCATCCATACTTCAAATCTCCAAAGTAGCAGTCGTCTGCCGAAATTCACAAAACGATATGATAGCTATTCAATCTTGCGGGACCCGAAGTCTTCGCAACTTATTCATAATCCCAGTACGCATAGTTTTACTCGTTAATAAGTATATCAGTGGATTAAATGCCGAGTTAGCGTACAACGCAAGATACGAAGCTATATGAACACTATCAGGAATACACCAAGAACATATTGCTTTTATAGGCCAGCAGATGCAAATTGGAGCCAAACATATTAAAAATATTGTTATTATTACGCCCACGGTCTTAGTACATTTTCGGTTCTGCTTACTCGTGTTTGAAACTTTACTTTGAAGAGTTAAACAGAAGGCTCTCTGCTGGCGACTTTCCACCAACATATCTCGATGTCTGAAATGACTCGTGACTACGTTCTTTGATTGACTTTCAAAGGAAAATCGCTGTTGTGTACTTCTCATGGACAACAACGCAAGATAATTTCCTCTAGAAAATCTCCTTTCTTGGCATGTCCCTTGGCCGTTCGATTCGGTACTAGCGAGCCTGATTCCGCCATTTGCTGCTACTGTATTGCCACCATGAATTACGTCGTCATGAACATTATAAACGGTTCGTCCTGGTTTTCTGGATTCTCCGACAATACTTCGTTTCTTCAACGCATTCAACGGCAGAATGTACATTACAACAAGAAATATAACGGGGAAGAGATATGCTAGGACAGCCTGTCAAATAACCAAACAGCTCATAACATGACGTTAGTGTTCTTGCATAGTAAATATCATCGAACTTTTGACCCACAAAATAGGGGACCCAAATAAGAACCCCTAGAATCCACAACGATATCGAGATTTTCACAGATCGTCTCTTTGTAAAGCTGGTGCGATATAGCAACGGTGACATCACACATTTATATCGATCGTATGCCATTGCGTCTAGGAGAAACATTGACACCGTTTAAGCGAGAAGTCAAGTATGTAACTAGAAAGACAAACAGCCACATCGATGAGCCATGCTGGTTGAAATAATTCCAAGATAACAAGCGGACATCCAACGATCCCCCACCCAAGTCAGCTAGGGCCAAAGACGTGGCGTAAATACTGAAGTTACTAGAGAATTGCTTGATTCTCCACATGTAAACAATCACCGAGATATTTCCCGGAACAATAAGCAGAATGAGAACCGTTATAACAGATATTTTAACGACTGCTTCCACTGAAAAGTTCTGATCATCCCTGCTGGGTTTGTCTGTAATAGTTGAACAGTCTGTCAGATTTTCACACGAAGTGGAGTTCGCCATCACTACGCCCCCCTTGGACCGTACGAAACTGGCGCAGACCTGATGATGTTCTGGGCTAAATGCGCTTTTCTGTTGCACTTTGTCATCTGCTGGTTGGTTTTCTACTCTTCGATTATTTACAAATGTAAGTAATATTGATATTTGAATCAGTGAAGCATATTGTCGTGGTCTGTGCTCCATCTCGACAGTTATTCCAATTACTTCATCTGTCAAATTCTATTGAAAATGTCCCTAACGACCTGCGTCACCGGCATTGTGTTACAGGAGATAGCTGTGTGTTGCTATGACACAATTATTTATCTATGTCTAGCGTAAGCTCTTTAATACCTATAGCCGTAAAGACGACAGTAAACACCGAGGATCGACCACCATTAAAGCCGACTGTAAACTGTGGATTCAGTCTTGTCTTACACAATAAATCTGCTGATAATAGCGAAACATCAGGCTGATGTCAACATGTTGGAAGGAATGATTTCAAGAATTGTTTAACTATTCGTGGGCCACTACATAATAAATATCCCAGAGCTGAAAATCAGACTATTCGCGATTTGCCTGCATCGGAATTTATTCGCTCCAATTTATTACCTGTATATGGTAGGATTCTGCTGATGGACTGTTATTCCCCGAGGCTCGCCCTCTGTCTGTCACTCGACAAATATATTTAGGTTTATTGTTTCGGTGCGAAATTTAAGCCGTACGAAGTCGGATATTACAGGTTAGCTTTTCTAGGTTTCTAGCATTTACCAGGTTACCCCATGTTAAGGCGTTTACTCCATCAGACGTCCATGATGCTCATCCATTAACATCAGATGAATTGTTCGGGCTGATCTGTTATCACAGCGCCCGCGCTGCGTATCTAATTCCGCTTAAGTCGATGCTAGGGACCGTGTGGATACTTCATATTCTTCACATGATCAGCTGCAATAAAAGCGGGCTGAGATACTAAGGCTACGTCCGAGAATCCACCGTATTCTCGGCTATGAATGTTAGGTGTAGACGAATACTTTCTTGTAGAGACATATGGTTGCTTTTTAGTCGTCAGACGTCAAGTTTTTCCACCTCTTGCATATCGCTCCAATTTCTCGTAAAGCACTCAATTTTTGTAGGGCTTTTCTATATCGTTTTTCAACGAACATAAAATGAAAATCGGAGAGAAAAAATGATTTGGCCTCAAATGGGTTTGAATGTATCGGAGTATGGGACAAATTAGCTCTACAATTGGATGCCATCGAGGTGAGATGCTGATTGCTGAAAGCTCGTGAGTGGGCCCGGAATATTTTCTGTAAGGTTTATGTAAGTCCATATAGCAGTTAACGAGCACTGACAATATTTTCAGCCAGTGGAATGTCAACATTCTCTTCAACGTAGAAGAAATCGGGCATCCCTTTTCATTCAAATTCGGATTGGTAGACATCGTATTTTCACATAGTCTAGGTGATCACTAATCTATTGTGAATGAACATAGCGTCCGGGAATTATTGGTCTGGTCCTGCAAAGTATCTTTCTTCTAATGAAATCATGCCATTCAACATGATCAGGGAATGGGAAAAATTATTTCCTTCATACACCAATTTTCCTGTTTAGCCATTCTGTCAATGTTTATTGCAGATTTTCAGCGTAAAAACAGACATCTCTTTTCCGTACTTGTTCTGAGGACGTCAGGCTCTTCTGGGGGAAGCACGCTGATGGATTTGAAATGGGAGTTATAAAGCAAATGATTATTTTTTATTCATCGGGGGATATGATCTCTAGAATATTGAAAATATGAAAAATAACAAAAGTCCTGGCTTAATTGGGTTTTACAAAGTATTTTGGAAGAAATTTGGCAACTTTCAGCTAAGATCAATAAACTTGGGCTTTCAGATTGAAGGACTATCTATTACTCAGAATCAAGGTGCGATCATGACTCAGTTTGTCATAATGCTTCATTATCCTTATAAACTGTTATTTTTCATTAGCATAATTTGTAAATTCTGTTCTGATAATGTGACCCCAGTCACGTATGAATCTACCTCATGGATTTTTTTATATTGTTAAATCTATCAAGCTGATTAAATGAACTTGGATATCGCCATACGATATAATATATAGTGCATATGATATCAATGAAATAGGTCCATAATAATTATGTGACATGAATTACATAATTTGTATACAAAATTTGTCTGTTTAACAATTGTTTTACGATTGTGCTGAAATGATTTAGACCATTGATTTACACAATTTTAAAAATGAATTAAAAATCGTGATATCCAATTACTGAATCATGTATATGTACTTAATTATGATCAGTATTTTACAGACAAGGCTTGTCTATACATGTACAAGTAGACAGACGGATGAACACCAAACACGCGCGCGCAACAAAACATAATAAGATGCGGAGGCCATTCCAATAAAGATTCCATCCAAGACTTGTGAAGTTCACCAGAGGTCATCACGATGAAGCTTCCATCCAAGTTCGGGGAAATTCTGTCCAGTAGTTTTCCAGATATCTTACAGACAAGGCCTTTCTATACATGTATAATTAGATGGACAGGCAGACAGACAACATACCCAGACGAACGCATGCATGCATACCGAAACCTAATCAGATGAGCCCATTGCAATGAAGCTTCCACCCAAGTTTGGCGAAATTCCGTGGGGTAGTTCTCCAGATATCTTGCAGACAAGGCTTGTATATACATGTACAAGTAGATGGACAGACGGGTGGACACGAACGAACTCTCGCACACACAAACCAAAACCTAATCAGATGAGAGGGCTATCCCAATAAAGCTTCCATCCAAGTTTGGTGAACTTCCGTCAAGTAGTTCTCCAGATATCTTGCAGACAAGGCCTGTATATACATGTACAAGTAGATGAACGGACGGACGGACAAAGATGAATGCATGCACACATATGCCAAAACCTGATCAAATGAGGGGCTATCCCAATGAAGCTTCCATCCAAGTTTGGTGAAATTCCGTCTAGTAGTTCTCAAGATATCTTGCAGACAAGGCATGTATATACATGTAGAAGTAGATGGACGGACGGACGGACACCAGACACGGATGAATGCACGCACACACACCAAAACCTAATCAAATGATTAGGCTATCCCACTGAAGCTTTCATCCAAGTTTGGTGAAATTCCGTCCAGTAGTTCTCAAGATATCTTGCAGACAAGGCCTGTATACACATGTACAAGTAGATGGACGGACGGACACCGGACACGGATGAATGGACGCACACACACCAAAACCTAATCAAATGAAGGGGCTATCCCAATGAAGCTCCCATCCAAGTTTGGTGAAATTCCATCCAGTAGTTCTCAAGATATATTGCAGACAAGGCAAGGGGACGGACATCCATCCATCCAGACATCCATCCATCCATCCAGACAGACAGCACAAACACTAGATGTCTCCCCCAAAATAGTTGGGGGAGACATAATAAAGACTTGGCTGCACATTACGAGAAAACGCCAGAGATGAAGACAGAGGTTTGAAAAAAGTATAAACTTCCAACAATCACATGGCTACGCCACATGTACGTTTAAATTCCCTTGGCTAAGGGGTAAGAAAAAACATTTAAGGGATCGTTACATTCAAGAAAGTCCAGGGCTGATGGGATTATGTTAAATTACATAAATGGAATTGTTGGTTATAGAGCCCAGAAAATATTCATACGGAAATTGTCCCTCTCTCTTGCAGTAAACTAACCTATGTTTATGTGTACTATGATTGTCTTTTTGGATTTGGTGCTAATGCTGAAATATGGAACATGGAATAGGTATTTGGATTATGGACGCGGATATTCTTTAATAGACGACGGCTGAATAATGAATGACGGACCGGACGCTTGTAAACTGTACATTAGATCTTCGCTTTTTTAATAGCCCGAATCAAAATGTTTCGTCAATTCACCGTGTAACGTACGCAGAACTTACTTGTTGACTATAACGCTGTCCACAATTACAAGACAAACGAAGTGCAAAAGCATTTGAGTGGGTCTATGGAAACACGAAAACCTTAAAGAAAATTGCCCGATCACTCGATGGAAGCAGACAGCGCGTCATCAGTTTGTGCCAATAAAACTATTTGGACGAGGCCAGCCGACATTTATTAAGTGGTTGGTGTAAACAATCCAGAGGCATTTCAACCACAGAACAATAGAGAGAAAACATAAAATCTTGATCTAAGATAAGTTCTCAACAATACATACCTTCAAAAGGCCTGTAATATCGGCTTTCCAGAGATGATTTCCCGTCATTTGGGTTGAAGAATACCACTCCATGTGTCTGACATGTTTGGGTTGCCTGGTCGTAGAAAAACGACATACATTCTCGATCACGTAAACACTGATGCTGACAATCCAGCCCCGATCCCCTTATTCTCAGACGTTGAAATTGTGACATGATTTTATCATCGAATTCTCCAACAATCTTCGAAGTCATTTGTTGGTGAGCCACAGACGAAGCAGAGCTCGTGGCCAGTAAAACTCCAAGTATGAGGTGAAGAAACACAACCATATCTTTCGTGTTGCTTGTGTGAACAACCAGTGTCTCATCTGATAAATCCAGGCAATCTGGAAGAACATAAACCAGACACGAAGGCGCGGACAACATAGGGATAAAAGACTGTATCTTACTTATGACAATACGAGGCGTGTATGTATTGCATGAATATTGAACGAATTTATTTTCCACTTTAGCTAGTTTCAAATAACTCTCTTCCCTTGACGAACGGATTTTCTTCCTGAAAAAAAACCCGATTGAAGTATATATGAAAAGCATTAACCCTACCTGGCCTAGGAGGGGGGAAGGGGCAAATGGCTCCCCGCCGCGGAACGACAAAAAATGGAGAGCTGAAACTGAGACTTTATAGTTTATCATAGTGGGGTCATTTTGAGTCTATTTGCATGACCCCCCGAGCAGAGGATCATGGGTAAAGATGGCGACGTGGAGTATCAGAAAAGTGACTTTTCGTCATATTTCTCAACATTTCTGCTTTTCTGCCATGAAAAATGACAAAAAGATGACAAAAACTATTTTATTTCACATCACATTAATTTTTACTGATTTATCATGCAGTTTTTTCGGAGAAATTGCATAAATAATATTTTGGAAAATCTGACCGAAAAATCGACCAAAGATGTCGTTTTTATTAAATGACGTCACTGTGACGTCATCGAAGCGGCCATCTTGTTTTTTTTTACATTTTTTGGTAGAGCTTAACCCAAGAGTATGGTGTGGTAAGTTTCAACGCCCTAGCGCAAGGCGTAAGAAAATTAATTAGGAGGATGCCATTTCGCCACCCCCGCCCCAAGCCAGGATACGGTGCAAAAAGACCAAGCCAGATAGGGTTAAACTATCTCAGCAAAAATTTCGCAATATAAACCGTATTCCCAGTGTAATGAATGGAAAAAATATGCCATTGTATCTCTTTGCTTAATTTAAAAGATAAAAAGCAATTGTTGTACACAATATAGACATCGTTACTAGGCTAAGCATTCGATCTTTGGTAGTTCTCCAACGTTACTCATATCTGTTAACTCTATATTGATAAAGCAATGTAAGTTTTCACTATATACTACGTCGATAACACATCAAATTGCATTTCGATTGATTGCGTATTCAACATATATTGAATAGATATTCATTCATTTTATTTCGAAAAAAAATGTGCTTCCTGGTATTATCTTTCCTGGCCATAGTTCCGTGGCACCATGGTCAGCCTGTAGTTAATTATTTCAAAATTTGTATGTCTATGCTTTATGTTTTATGTGATGTGATGTTAATTTATTCAGCTTATTATTTTTTTAGACCGTGTCTTCTGCCAGTGCGTGCAAGCGTATCATATCATTCATGTCCATGTGTGTTTATTAGTTATTTGAATATTTTGCGAAATCTAATACTATAATACCACAGTCTATATTCTCACGTATTTATTTATCGACGTACAAAGACACAGTGGAGATTCTATGTATGTATTAGAGCGTTTTAATTTTAATTTATTCTCTCTAATATATAACTGTATAAACCATTCTCCGGTTTCTTGAAACTTCTCAGGGCTATTAAAAATCGTCAAAAATGCCTTATTTGAAAATGACGTCACTGTGACGTCATCATGGCAGACATCTGAGATTTGTCTACGTCATCTAGTCCTTTTTGACCCAAAAATTGTAGTGGGGTACGTTTCAGTACTCTAGCCTTAGGGATAGCGAAAATATATAATGGGGTGGCGTTTTCTGCCCTTCCCAGGCTGCGCCACAACTTAAATCGCCCAGGCCAGATAGGGTGAAGGCAGCCGAGGACGTTCATTTCTAGAGGTTGGATGGGTTTTTATTTGTTCATCAGGTTAAGAGAAGATGACCGATGAAAAAATGGGGGTCACCATAATCCTTAAAAAAAGATGGCAGCCAAATACATTTATACCTGTTAAAAAGTCATAAATAGATAGAGAGATTCGATTTTCTTCTTACTTGATGCTCAATAAATTAACTTTTCGATGTCAAATTTTCCCCATTGTGCTGTAGAATACTGAACACATAGTTCTTGTTGAATATGTAATAACACAGTGAGTCAAACTGTTTTTTTTTATCACAAAATATTGGCGGTATAAATGATAAACTGAGCCTTTCCATTCCGGTTTCCAGATATATTTCCAGGTGGGGGTGGGTGTGGAATCGGGGTAGCGGTAGGGAATATTATTTTAGATTCATTTATTAGCCATTTACAAGTTTCCGTTTTGTTGAAAGTGACTAAGAGGGATTTTTGGGGATTTCAGAGGTACATGTATAAGTTTCGACCTTTAGAGTTCTTAGCACTCTCCAACCGTTAAATCTAAAATGTCAGCTTTTTGGTCAGTCCTATCACGCTATCGAACCACCAGTTAAACGCATAAATGATTATGTTGTGTCTTTTTTTTAAATGGCTGTGTACTTTTGTTCGGAAATTCAGCTTGTTTTGAGAAAGGAAATTCAGCTTGTTTTGAAAAATGCTACAAATCACCATGTTGTAGATCCATAATAGCAAGGAAACGAACGTCCTCTATTCCCCTAAGTATCATTCTGAGGTTTCCAATTACTGAAATTTTTGTATTCAATAATTTTTCTGGTTTTATTTAAAGTATATGTCTTGTGGGAAATGTTTCTATGAGATTCATTATGCCACGGATTAGGCTTTCCATCAGCATTTTCCCCATTTGCGAACGAAATGGATTTGGGTACTGCTTTACAGTTAGCTTTTATCACTGATACAGGTGCCATTTGTCAGTCTATTTTACATGGGTATTATAACAAGCAGCCAGAGGATGCTAGGTCCCCCGCCGAAATGGCAGCAATATCTTTAAGTATTGTTGGTCTCAGGTGATATACATGAGGGAGGGACCTACTTCTTCATAGGCGCTAGATGGAAAATGATCATTTTGCCTGCCCAAGCTTTAAGATCAACTCAGAAAGGTTGAGTGAATGTTGATTGCTGCTGTAAATAGTTTCCATGCAGTGAAACATGGGAATTATGTAAACGAGATACAAACCCAAGCGACATCGCAAGGTATATTATCTGCAAACAAAATTTGACGGAAATATGAAGGTGTCCTCAACGTATTTCCCGGAAACCAAATTTTGAATTGCGAGCAGGTGTCACCACGCCACCTGTAGGTGCAAGTGGGCGAAACGCAACTCCAAGCACCATCTCATGGCATGGTATCAGCATACGAAGTTTGGGAAGAATCTAGAGGGGTGTTCAAGTTATTTCCCGGAAACGAAATTTAGATTTTGCCAGGAGGTGAAGGCCAGGTGTAGGCACAAGTGTGCGAAACATAATCCCAACCGACATCTTATGGCATATGAATATCAAATTTGAGAAGAATCCGATGAGGAGTTGTGAAATTATCTTGTGTATCTTGGAAACCACTTCGCTGTTCAGTGTGGAATGGTCTTTCATTTCATGGAAACATTACTTGAGTGTTTACGATCACTTTGAACAATTAAAGTATTATTTTATTTTTTTTGGAAATAAACACTGCTATGGCAGTATTCTTAATCATTGATGTCATATGTGTCAGGCCTTGTAATTTATGGGGCTCATCAGCCCAGGTCCCAAGATTTATTAACCCAGTAAACCACAATCAATCCAAAAAATCAATGTGTGGGCACAGCTTTTGAATTGAGATTCAGCTGTTAGGAATAAATCCACCCTGTTGTCAGCCATAAGCAACCTGGTGCAATTTTGGTCCTTCTGGTCCTGTATCATGGTACATGTACAGTCCTAACGATTTGGGAGATGGTCTCCGCGAAACTCAGTGTCGCCACCTACAGGCAAATGTTGCTGGAATGCAATACCGACTGACGTCTTGTCGCAAGGAATGCGTATGCCAAATTTCGGAATGATGCAACTAAGTGTTAGGAAGTTATCGAGTGTCGCCACCTACAGGCAAATGTTGCTGGAATGCAATACCGGCTGACGTCTTTTCGCAAGGAATGCGTATGCCAAATTTCGGAATGATGCAACTAAGTGTTAGGAAGTTATCGATTGCGAAAAATTCGAACAGACATGCACGGACGTACACAGACATCAACAGACACAAAGAAGCAACCCAGTGGCGCCACCTTCTGGCAGATGTTGTCGAAATGCAACACCGAATGGCGTCTTGTCACAAGGAATGCATTTGCCGAATTCCAGAACAATCCAACGAAGAATTAGGGAGTTTTCGCCTCGAACACACATGCACGGACATACACGGACATCCACAGACACAAAGAAGCAACCCAGTGGCGCCACCTTCAGGCAGATGTTGTCGAAATGTAACACCGAATGGCGTCTTGTCACAAGGAATGCATATGCCGAATTTCAGAACAATCCGACGAAGAATTAGGGAGTTATCGCTTCGAACACACATGCACGGATGTACACGGACATCCACAGAAACAAAGAAGCAACCCAGTGGCGCCACCTTCAGGCAGATGTTGCTGAAATGCAACACCGAATGGCGTCTTGTCGCAAGGAATGCATATGCCGAATTTCGGAACAATCCAACGAAGCATTAGGAAGTTATCGCTTCGAACATGCATGGACGGACATCCACGGACACAAAGGAGCAAGAACCATTTTAAAGTCCCCGGCCGCGTTGCGGCGGGGGACAAAAAAATAGGTCATTTGCAAGGCAATTTGTACTGCCTTCTCACCTTCCTATGTCAGTTGGAATGCAATTTAATGAACATTTGACATGGTGTTTAGTTGACTTGGACCACAGCCACCACGAATAAATCTATAGTTACTAGACCAATATAACCAGAATGCTTTGTGACCAATTTCCAGATGCTGAAGTACGATTCTAGTCTAATTGTTCTGTAGAAGAGAACAGATACTTCAGGCTCTTGTATTGAAACTGGATGTAGTCTCATAGTATGTCAGTGCATTGATGGAAGACAAGCAACCTGGTTATATAAGTTTGTTGGTTTCTAAACGTAGTAGTCACTGTTGCTCTGCATGGTCAATTATATATGTATCAATTGCTGAGATCATTTTACTTGGGCTACCTCAAATTAAATCTAAATTGGGTGATTGTCCACTTAACAATATCGTTTTCTGGAGAAAGCCCGGATAACACTGATAGTTGTGTTTCATTTCCCATGTATTCTATCTTACCCAAATTGGGAATTTAGTTGATTTTAGTATGCTTTCACTCAATCGTAACGGATACAGTTCATTATAAGAGCTCAGTCATGCTAATTGCTCGGGTGAGGAGACAATTAACTGATCTCCTGTAACCATTTCTATTTCTATTAAGAGTGTCCATTGGGTTTGCTTTTAACGATTGCCAGTAACTGAATAGTTGTACAATGGGCTTGTTGCATGCACGTTGAAAGTCAGTTTGAACTTTCCAGTAAAGATATGTTGATCTAGTGACCATTTCTTGTTAAGTGTATTACTATTTATCACTTTTCTTGTGACATACTGTGCTTCATATGGACCAATAAAAAACTATAACCTACACAAGAAGCCAAACCATGGTTATTTGGTCTGTCGGATTTATTTGGACTGGTTTAATATTTTTTTTCCAGTTTAATGAATAGTAGCAAGGGAATCACTAACAGTTGTGATAGTGGAATCACTGGGTCAATTTCTGTATAGTGATTAATGGGAGGCATTGGATTTGCTCAAGAAAACTAGACTGATTTATGTTTTGCAGACATCCCATATGTGATGTTCACTGTGATGTTATTAGCCAGTTGATTGTGTCTTTTCTTCACTCTATATTGAATTTTGCGCACCTTAAGTTTTGCAAATTCAACGTGGGACAGATAAGATAAGACTCCCAATTAACAGGAAAAATTGGAATTCTAGCACCTTTTAATTTCTGATTGACACTATGATGGATGCATAGTTTCGTTTCTTTGTTTGAAAACTGATCCAATTTATTTGGGATATACTGATACATGTATCTGGAGTATAGTGGATTCTGTCTCAGGTTAGGAGGATTCTCATACGGAATGTTTTAGGCCTATACAGTACGTCTCCCTACAGGATGTCAGATACTGAATATATTTATTTTCGGACTGTTAAATACCCTATTCAGTGCTGATTGAGATTCAAGAACTTTTACTGTTAGTCTGATCATATGGGGTCTTTTCGTAAGTTTGGTCTGACGTTCGTCGCAAGATCTAATTCATATATTTATTTGTGAACTGATCAGCCAGTGATGTTTAGAGTCAGGTTTAATGTTGTCGATGCCAGGCGTTTTCCTTGTTTCGGGTTCTGAAAGTTTCACTTTCACTTCCGTGACATTTCCATGAACAGGTGTTGATGCGTGGCTTGGGAGAATTTTAGACCGTGTTATTAGAACATGATAATAGTTCCACCAAAAGTTCCAAATTCAAGTCGTGTATTCAAAACATTACGGTGTCCAACAAGAAACTGGAGTCCCGTTGGTAAGGGAGTCACGGCGGGATTCCGAGGGGAATAATGAACGTTAAACACCCGAAATACACATCGCCGTTATGATGGACATTTGATTATATTTCCACTGTTCTTCATTCGCGACTTTTGTTGTCTTCTTCCTCAAGTTTGCCAAATTTATATTTTGGAATTGATATTGGAGATATTTTTATTAAATCTAGGATTTCTAATGTCGCCGTACAATATGTATGGTACGGTATTGACAATACAGTGTGGCCCGCATGTAGGGGTTGCAAATCTGGGTAGCTGTATAACATATTATTTCGATGTATTTTTGCACAGGTGGGTGCAACATGCTGCCCTTTCCCGAGTATTGATCTGGCATTTGTTATTCCTCTGTGAGATGGGTAGGATCATCAATGTCTGATAGGGGTAGGATAGCATTATACCCTACAGGCTTTCGTTCAGGCCGTTTTACTCATCAGTTACTGACTAACGATGGATCATCTAAGTGGAAAGTTTGCCTTTGACTCTCGGAGGATGATACATAATCTAATCCTGCGAAGCTTCTATGGTTGTTGTTGTTGTTCATGTTGTCATTGTTGCTCTGCTTCTCACAGAATCTATTGCCTGCTTCAGAAACCGTCGGCCATTCGGCACTGGGGGAACTATATATCTGCCTTTGGCTCTCGAGGATGACTTATGATCTAATCCGTTGAACTACTAACTTCAGAATTAAGCCACTTTGGTCGTCTACTAGATATATTACGACTTGTTCGGCAACCGTATCTTTCCAGTGGGATTAGAGTGAGGGCGAGGGTGAAATGGATTATCTCTACTATAAATTTTACAAAAGTCAACATCGGAGAATTTGAAACTAAACTTCACAACTTCCCAGCTTATTTTATTAGGACATATTTTGTATCAAATTTGTATGTTGGTGGAAGGACAATATCGCAGATAGAATAACACTGGTCGCCGTCAGAGGCATGTGCCGGTAGGTGTGGATATTTATGTTTCTTCTATTCAGTTTACCTTAAGTAATATAGTTATTTTCTGAAACTTAACAACTAGAAAATACAATTGATGTCATCGTAAAGTAAGCAGCCGATGAAATATATATGATGAAGTATAGGGACAGCTTCAAAACAGAGTCGTCTAATTTCATTTAGAATACTTTGGCAAACCCCCAATTATAAGCGGATATCGGCTTGCATTTTATCCATCAATATTCTCACATAACGTCTCACAGCCGTGTAGGAAGTTTAGGCAGATGTCATTACCTTATTCCTCCGTTGCATTAATCTGGGAGTCTTCACGTGGAAATTTGAATTGTACCTGCTCACATCATCAAAATACCACCGTACATGCATATCTGCCAAAACTGAGCTATTTACAGTTTGGCCTATCATCTTATGCTGAATGTTTCGTGCATATTCGCGAAAGCTAATAAGTGAGAATGCATCACGATATTCTGAAGATGAGTATACGTTTGTCATTTCAAGCTCACGTTATTCAATGCTTAACTTTTTCACATCATACACATGTACATGTAGTTAATAATTTTACGCCTATTTTAAATCTTCATATTTAGTCTAAACAACTGAGACGAAGTCTCCCGAATTCGGCCAGAAGCATCAAAACCGCACATCTTAAGAGACAACATTGTTATCGTTTTTAATTAATCAGGGATGGTATTTTTCTTTAGGATTACCTGAATAGTTTAAAATGGAATTAGCGCAGGCTATAATATCCCCAAATTAGAATGTATAGTGACCAATCGCTATGCACTTAATGTCTTCTGTGAAACCTTCCCGCGGTCTGAAAATGTGACCACCACTTTGGAACATGGTGGCTGCTGTTACTCTCACGGGTTGTACGAAAGATAGCAAATCCGGGTTCTGCCTCTGTCCTAATTGCTGTATTATCCAACGATGTTTATCTCAAACACGTGGAGGAATAAGCAGCGAATGAATGATACTCGACCTTCACATATATTTTTTTTTGAAGGTGATTAGACCGAGAAGAGTTACAGACGACCACAATTTTAGCTATCGCGTGGAGCTGATGTAGAAAATTAAATACGAATAAGCCTTAACCCGAAACTTTTTTTATCAGACATAACACGAAATGTGCCAAACTGATTATCTATGATATAAAACGTTTGATTTTGACTAATGTGTACCAACTTTAAAGTAAGCTAATTCTTTGGGAATGTTAGGATATTTCTCAAATAGACGAAAAAATGAATTTACACTTGATGCTCAGCAGAACAAACTGAGCACGTTGAAAATTTCATTGCCGAGATAGTGGTGATCATGCACCATCTTACAGGGGAGAGAGACAGATGAATAATGGCAATGATAAATGCACGCATTTGACATGCTTGAAGCTACATTGAAGCAAAATTATCGAGTTTATGCGACTGTTCCATATACATTCCATCTCACTTGCTTTTCTCTTATTGGGGGAAAACTAGTATATTTCCCCGCTATGTGAACCCATAGACCTACCTTCAAGTTGAATTATTACTGTATTACGATATCTCTTGTCGTCAATATGGTTTGGATGTTGTATGGCAAATGAAAAAAAGATCGCGATTAATAATTTACTCATATTATTAAATAAAATGCATATTGTTAGCTTAAATATGTGAAATATGCCTTTGATGATTCGTAAAAACATAATGCCCCGTCACAGATGACTCATTCTTATGGCATCAGATTTTATACCTCCTTCTGTCAGATACTGACCGTTTAGGAGGCTACAAGATCAGACAATGGAAGAAGGAGGTGACACAGAATTGTTTCAAAACAGTATCCTTCATAAAAATAAATTGGTGATTGCTTTTACTCTCTCGGTTTCAACGAAACTTATAAATACGTCACTCACAGAAATCAAATTAGTCAAATTATTAAACCGTGGACTAGAATCACACCTACAGCTTTCTGGATATT
This sequence comes from Hanleya hanleyi, assembly GCA_036873755.1. Classification (NCBI taxonomy): domain Eukaryota; kingdom Metazoa; phylum Mollusca; class Polyplacophora; order Lepidopleurida; family Hanleyidae; genus Hanleya; species Hanleya hanleyi. Next base: position 42,365 of record JAVTVY010013966.1, read on the forward strand.
TGTCGGAAAATGTGTAAACTCGTTTAACTCGAACCTACCCATTTGCAGGTAAAATACCCGGTACTGGAGGCAGATCAATCTGACATAAGGCAAAACATCTTTGAGAGAAGCGGACAATCAATGCTGTTGGAGTAACACTTTGGAAATTTGTCACACCCTGCGTGAATCTCCGAGAGATATCCATTGTATTTGTTTAGCAAAGATCGACAATGTATCCGTACCGGAATTGAATCACTGCACCGCTTCAGATGTCGTACCGCTTCAGATGTCATACACGAAATCCCAGAAAAGTAACGTTGAATGAAATGCTACCATTCTTTCGGACAAACTGACTACATTAACCTGTTCGATTTCAATAACTGTTTGGAACCACATTTCTTTTATTGTCTGTTTGCTGTTCTTTGCCTCAGGCGTTCACGTGTCATGGACAATGGACCCCAGTGATCAATACTGTTATAACGTTTAGAGTAAATTGTAGGGTTTTGATTGGTTAATTACCCTAGTACATCAGACAGTATTTCAAGTCTCCGCTGACTAAACTTGGTATAGCAATTACGATTTCTCGTGCACCAGCGCACCCAACACCTGCAGACAAAGACTGTTTCTGACAAATTTATCGCCCGAGTTCAGTACCGCCACTGGAATAAGTTGTGTGAGGGAAATTGCGTATTTGCGTTCGGAGATAAAAAATGAATTATAATCGAAAGCTTTATATGCCACATGAACATGAACGTCAGAAATGGTATTCTGAACATGCCGGGCTGTATGACGAGGTTGACGAGTCCGAACGATACTGCATGAATCAAAGAAATGATAGGTCGAACAATCCGGGTTCGCAAGAGTCGCCCCATCAAAGGAACAGTTCTCCAGCACATCGGACCTGAAGTCAGTATCCTTCTGGTTGATCTTGGGCAGTATTTTCCATCAAAGTTAGGTCAGAGCTCACCGAATGTAACAGCCAGTGAACACGGCATATTCAGATCTGCTTTAATCAGGTATAGTGGACACCAACCTGGGCATACTCGGTATTTTTGTAATTCTCCACTGACTGAGAGCCAGCATTTCGATATTGCGGCCGAAATTATCGTGAACTTGAACAAATGAAATCATTTAAACACATTTACCAAAGTCGACAAATTCTCTAAAATTTATCTCCATATAATTACCGTATGTTATCCACCGTAGCTATAAAACACCGTAACAATGAAAAAGATGATTCCTCAGGTCCTCGCCCTGTTCCGCCCGCAGAAGTTCGAAAAGGACTTTATGCCGAGGCTCTCCAGCAGAAAAAAAACTGACATCTGTCAGTTAGAGAGCTTCAACGTAAAGCTCGAGACTTATTGAAGACTGTAGGCCCTGATGGCAAGGCCACCAAACTACATCAGGAGATAGTCTCCGCCGAGAAAACTAAAAAAGAGAACGAGAAAACCTCAAACCAGTACGAGTCGCTCTTTGACGAGATGGATGAAGATTGTGGTTCGAAGTATGAAGATGTCAGTAATAGTGAAGTCTGCGGTGGTGTGGATGCCGAGACAGGTAATCAGGCGTCAGATGATCAGAGGTCTGCGTCTGATCAGACTGAAAGTGTTAACATCGTATTGACACCCGGAGATGTTGAATTGAAGGGTGACAACTTACGGATACTGGTCGTGTGTCGGATCAGGATGCACCTGTGCAGTCTGTGGATTCCTTCATTAATCCTATTCACTCTGGTGTAGATGTCAACTTTACACCGAATGAGGAAGTAATGAATGAATTCACAGAGGAAGAAAGTAATCAACAGTCTTGTAGTAATAAAGCTATCTCGAATCAGAAAAAGGAGGAGAAAGAGAATTCCCTAGATATCGAAATCAACAAAAGAGCCTAAAATAGTTGATACTACCTCCTACCAACGAGTCATCCATGCTTTCTGACGAGGAGTATGTTGATTGTAATGAACGTCCATTGAAAGGCGAGACTTCCTTGAACCAAAGGTCGAAGGATTTGTTGGGACAAGAGAGAGAGAAAGAAGTTTATAAGAAGAAAAGTAAAAAAGAAGAGAGAGAACAAATAAAAAATAAAAAGAAACTGGTCAAAAAGGATTACCCAAAATAAAACGTTAAAGGATTTTAATCAATATTTTTTTTTCTCTCGAATATGTCTCAGAAGAGTTAGTACTTAACTAAGAAATTTTTTACAATTTTTTTCCTTGTCCCCTGTGGGCGTATTTAAGCCTTTTTGGCAGCTCTATTTAGCTCCCAGTCAGATATGCATATTTGTGGAATGGAAGCGAGGCCGCTAATCTGTGACGTCACAGACGCGAGAGCTCGCTAATGACAGGTAGCAATTTAGTATGGATTACATACTGGGAAAGATTTCTTTTAGTAGCATTTAGAAGTTGGGAAGTAGATAAATAAACAAATTGCTATCGTTCTCAAATCAATGACATCAATAAATAAATAAGCAGTATATATTCATCCCCCAGCGCGTATGACCTTCTGATCCAGGAACTCCACCGTGCCTTGAAGCCCACCATGTTAATTAATCCAGCCATCTCCACAAGCCTAATTCTGTCCTATTAAATATTTCTCACCTAGTATAATACTATTGGTGTCATACTGTTGACATTTACTCAAGGAACTGTACTGCTATACTGCTTCTTCACAATTCGACTCGAATTTCCTTGTTATTTACTTATTTAATAATTTTAGGTATTTATATATTTATTTATTTATTTATTTGTTTATTTGATGATACAGTATTTGTAAACATCTTTAACGAACTAAGAAATGTAACTTGTAATTAGAATAAAACATTGAGTTGATGGGCTGCGAAATCCGTACGGGAAGCGGCCCTTAAACTGCAATTTCAATCAATCAATTCGACTCGAGAATACTATCGCCTTAAAAATAGCAGTGTAACTTGACTCCAAAATGCCGTATTGTGCCGCCCACGGTTGTACAAACGAGCAGAAAAAAGGTTGTGGGGTGAATATTTTCCCGTTTCCCGTGGAGACCATCCGTCGGAAAAATTGGGTGCACTATTGCCGTCGTGTAGGTTTTGAGCCATCAAAATATAGCACGAGTGGTTGCAATTTAATACAATATAAAATATGACAGTTTACGTGAGCTAAATATCACTCTCGTGACATGAATTTACTAGACTGTTTGCGTGCAGGTGAGCTATCTGATAATGTCACCAACACCCGTTGTGCGAGAAATTGCACCCCCCCCCCATGTATCTGCGAAAAGTTGGGAGCAGGACAGCTAGAAAGTCGCGATTTGTTATTTCCTATCAATTACGCTAGCTGGGCGGCATATTCCTACTGGAAATAATTTATTGAACACAGATTTGCCAGAAGTAAAAAAAAATGAACTAAATCTTTTTGGTAGATGATATCTAACGTCGTGCTTTCAAACTGACCTGAACGAAAGAGAAAACTCCAAAATTGGCGTACGTCTCAGTGTTGAAATTTCACCAGGTAGGCCTGGACTAACAAATTATTTCGATCACTGTCTAATATTTATTCATTCTGTGCATAGGGGGCCTATATATAACGTCCGGCATAGATACTAAATAACATACCAGTTTACAAGTCGACCTTGTCCCGTGTGGGACAGTTCATCTGCTTTAGATTCGCTGTCCCTCTGCTCCGCCTCATTTCGGTCGTTTGGTACGGGTTCAAACTGATACGGCAGAACGTCAAGATGTCCATTTATGTCCTCTGTATATCGATAATCATCACTGGCATATTCCTCCATGGTTTCGAATCGTTTTCGATTAATTATACAGCGCTATACGCGATGGAGTAATCGCAAATCCACAGCTTAATATACAGCTCAGACAGCTGCCCGCAGGAGACGGTCGCCAGTCTGACGTCACAAGGTCACGTGATGCCTAAGCTCATTAACGGGTTAACTGGCGGAAATTAAGCTACACGTCTTTAATTAAAAAGGCTTAAATACGTCCACAGGGGACAAGGAAAATTTTTTATAAAAATTTCTTAGCTGCTGTCCGGCCACCCAAAATTATTCTCATTAACACCCAGAGTTAGTCTCTTTAATCGCGTTTCAGTTGGATCACCTGAACGTAAAAAAATTCATTGTGACATCATAAAGAACATCCAGTCACTGGTTCCTTCCAATTCAGTCGATTTGACAGTCATGTGACGGCTTTATTGGAAACGAAATAATATTTAACTGGATGAACCCATCATCTTTCTTCCTCTGCCAATTTATACATAATACCCATTAGACACTGAAAACATGATCTGTGATGAAGGCTTATTGCATGGTCATCAAGTTATTCTAGACGGATTGAAAGAATTTCGGCCGAGAGTCTGTCATGTGATGGAATTACATACATGTGAGTTATGGTCATCATACCTCCAAGGATTTAAAATTGCAAGTGGTGATCAAAGTGGTGTTGATCAACACTTTCTATGTAAGCCATTATATCAATAAGGTGATTGCAGAACTATTAGCATAGAGATCGCTTCGAATGTGTTCGTGTGGGGCTTGAGTGTTCCTAGATGTGCAGCTCATCTACAACAACATTATTCTCGCATGTACGTTATCAAACCCAGGAAGATCAAATGCGGACCATTACAGGGGCGGTGGAACAGGGACCCTCGATCTTTTCAGCAAAGAAAATATAATAAACATTAGATCTAGATCTAGATATAGTTTGACGGTTTTCCGAAAAGAATGAAAAATGTGAACATTTTTAGAAGAGTATGAATAATGTGATAATTCTATTATCAGATTGCACTATAACGCAGCGATTTGAAACATAAAACGTTTGCGCCTGACAAGTCTTACGAAGGTCTTATCAGTGAAAAGTGAAGACTGAACCTCTCCCGTTTTACATCAAGTTTTGAAACGTGGGCAGGACCATGCTGTCCAAAACATGAGTCTGGATTGAGTTCCTTGCGTTCATCCACAGATGTACAGAATTTCTCAAGTACAAACTATATCTGTCAAAAAGTGCCAGAAAACACCATTTTACATCTAGATTGAAAATCCTTTCGAGAGGCAGAAACCAATGAACCTAAAAGGGGGACGAAAATGAGTTATGCTTGACAGTCAGTGGAAAAAAAGAAATTGAGAAATTGTAACCTAGTCAAGTTATGAACTACATATAGCAATAATGCAGAATTTATAAATTGTGGTGCACATTGACCACAAAAGGATTGTGGAATTAAATGCCACAACATGTTGAATAGGGGGAGAAAATAGGATCTTGTAATGCAAACATGGCACGGTTCTTCAGAGGTTGGACACGACCATAAATGTTACATCAACATTCCATCTGCAGAGTACCTTTATAACTTTGTAAGACTATAAATGCCAATATGCACAGTAAACTAAAGCGAGTGCAGCTCTTCAAAAACGAGTGTGATCTCAAGTCATATCTCCTTAATCAACCATAATGTCTTGGCTATCCAGCAAAATTATACATAATTGAAGGGAAAATGTGGGACGCAAGGATATAAACTGATATCTAGGTTAAAATCTCATGTTTATGTAAGTTTTATGAATGTGTCACATGCACTTGAAGGCATGAAGGTTGTTAAACATTATAGTAATGGAGTGTAGTAAATGAATTAACAGAAGCCATTGCACTAAGTTACTTTACAATTGGTCAAAATATCATTATTATGTGAACAGTGAATATTTTTTGATATAATCATTTGTTGAGGATTTAATTTATAACTTATGTAAGTTTATGTATCTTTCGATAAATATGCTCTATATTTTCGGTCAAAATGCACCATTTTACTAAATTTAGACGTAAAAAGAAACAGGATGAACCATATACATGTAACAGACATCTACAGATTTACAAAGATTCTTGCTATAAATTAGCTACTGACCCACATAACTGAGACCAGCCTATCGTATTAAATGTTTTCGTACAATGCTGATCATAACCTATACCAATACCTTCACAATGATGTCTTAATTGCAATATTTGGAGGACGAAATGTTGGTACACATTTAATATGGTGACCTATCCCTAATTTCCGTGTTTATTCAGAATTACTTCGATTTATGAACAATCGAGAACAGAATTTGTTGCACGCAAATGATGAAATTATTTCACTTAAAACTGGCACATGGTATGTGGAGAATCTATAGCTGATAATTTAATATAAGTGCCTTTCCAAGTGTACCAAGCTGGCAATAAGAAACACATACCTTTATTTTCGTTTTAAGGTCAAGGTAGTGACCTACTGACCCATATACTGGACGAGCTATGACAAATCAAAACAAACTTCCATTCAGATACATAGCTTCAAATTGGTACATGTATGGGCGCAGAAAATAGTTTTCGTGTGAGGCCCGCAAATTGTAGTCATACACTATCACAAACCCCCTGTGGTCATAATAAAGTTTAATGTGACTATCGATAACATCATATAATTTTTTAAGGAATTTCAGCTATACATTGTTCTATCATGCATTGTTCTGGGGAATCACACCAGACAAAAGTACGAAAATGCGGAGTGTCAGTGAACCTTTCGGCCAAATATCATCAACCCTATATCAAGAATCAGTAGGTTGTTCTGAGCATTTTGACATATAACATGTAATTATCTTTGATAGTACGGCTGACCAATTACTTCTTGAAATTAGTTCATCTCATCCAATATTTTCCATCTTCAATACAAATTGGACACAATTGATGGGGATATTACAACAACAAAGTCGAATGTATGGTCTAACAAAATCACAATGAAAATATTCTATACAGTGGGTTGAGGTTCAACATATAATTCACTCATTTCTGTTTGGGATGATGGACTAAATTGATACCAATTTATAAAGCTTCAGATGCACGACTAGATGTTCAGGCTTGTTCATTCGTTCAACTATGTTGTCTGTACAGGAATTGAATTGAATTTATTCACCAACATATTATCATCGCACATGTACATCAATGGCATTCAAAATTAAAGTCTTAAATAAATATTCTTAAATGGTGCCGATTATATATAATTTGGCGGGAATAAAACCCCAAGGAGCTTGTTCTATCCCAAAAAAGTCACACGACATTTATATAATGACATTCGACGCTTGATGAGGAATACAAAAAAAAACAATATAGGATATCTATATAAAATATCCATGCAATAACTGTGAAACAGGACAGTTTTCAATGAGGTGCTGTTTTAGTTTTGATTTAAATAATGAGATAGAGTTGATACTTTTAATGGATGGAGGCAACTTGTTCCACTCCCGAGGTCCTTTAATTTTGAGAGAATAAAATGAGAGATTTGAGCGATAGATTGGCCTATAAAAATTGGAAAGCTGTCCCCTAGTGTTGTATCGAATGTACATCAGAATGTTTTGTGAAATATGTCTGAAAATCTAACGGTAGTGAATCTAGATGATGGACAAATTTGATCTCAGTTTTCAACGTAGAGACGATTGAATCCATTTTCTTATTCAATTTATCCTGCCCAAGAAGAATTTCCTTTAAAGTACCTTCAATATTCAAGCCGGTTTGTTCCGTCATCGGCGTCGCCATATTGCTTCCCACGGGCACACTTTGCACGCATTCAGCTATAGCACTCGTTGAAAGGACAGGCCCCTCTGGCAAAGTTTTTTGCGAACCTCTCAGGCAGTAATCCCGAATACTGGCTTTACTTTTTTCAGCAGTTGATTTGTCCTTCTTAGGAGGCATTTAAACAGTACAGCTATACCAACTTGTCATCTCTGACAGAGCAAAAAATTGAAAGAAATCAGGAGCTGATTCTCAACCGTGTGGTTCGTTCCGCCATCTTGGAATAAGTTCTTATAAGGACAAATATACCAAATATCCATTGTTCTCAAACTGTAATTGTTTGTGTGTGCATGCTTATTTTCAGGGTGTCGGCCTCGTCTCCTATGTTATGCTTCTAGAGCTTCTGCCTCCAGTACACAGAACTAACGGTGCGCTCGTGTACAATATTTTCTGGTCTCTCTGTGTGTGCTGTTTACCGGCAGTTGGTTTTCTGATGAGGGAATTCAGATGGCGCCATGTCCAAATGGTATTCACAGCCTCTTCTGTCATCGTTGTATTTCAGTTTTTGTCGGAACTAGTAGTATAGAAACAATACCCTCATTATTCGTGTAGGGGGTAAATGTGGAGGAAATGGGGAAACGTGGAGGGAATCTTTTACCCTTGACCCAGAGATCAAACCGATCTTTGGGTTGGCATGGCAACTTGGAGAGTTCAGTTCTGGTCACGGGGCTGACGGGTGGATAACAAAAATGAGATTCCGTTAGCAAAACGGAGAAAACTGACTACAATACCAAAAGTTCGGAAAAACGGACTTTACACGCAGCTAGATGGGATATATCTTGGCCAAATGGATCGTCTAGGTTCTAAAGCTATCGTGGTGTAGACTATAACTCATTTAGTTTTAAATGGAAGTGAAGTCATGGTGCGCATGCACAGTCGAGTACTCGAGAAATACGGCATTTTGGGGCATCTTTGAACGATGATGGGGAAATCCTGCTTCCAAATATGGCGTACAGGGTGGCGTAGGCTACTGTCATGTTAGTTTCCACCAGAAATGACGTCCCTGTGCGCATGCGTGTTAGAGGAGTATTAGAGAAAGATGTCAACTTCGGGGTGCTCATGAGCGCACTTGAAACATCTAGGTGCCATACTGGTTCCTAATATGGCTTACAGGGTGTCGTTTGAAGCTTTCGTGGTGTAGACTATGACTGGGATGATTTTACTTGAAAATGACGTTATGGAAATGACATAATAGCACCGCAGGGGCGTGCATGGGCATGAATGTGAGGGATACCGCGAGTGATAGATTGTAGTGGGCAGGGCATGATGGATCTGTCTAGCCTGTCAGAGTTACACCGCATTGACACAGAGCGACTGAGTGAATGAATGAATGAATGAATGAGGCGTCAACAACGCTTGGGTATCATTGTGGTGGTGGGTGGTGGTCCATCTGTATATAACAAAATCCAACACCATGTACCCGTTGCCCTACATGGAAGGTAAATGAACCAGGCTAGACAGACACATTACCCCTACCGACAACCCCCAAATATCACAAGTCATCCCTAGAGTGGGTTCCATTTCATCAATCCGAGTGCGTATCCGCTCGTATCGGCGCTTTCTCTATTACTGATAACTTCAAGCGATCTGCAAATCACAGACACAGCCCACAGACACATACATGTAGATTCCCTGAATTATACTTATGAGGCAAAGTACGTCAACATTTTATTTGAAAGGTGTAGTGCAGCGAATCCTTTCTCCGTGTTAAGTAATTGGGAGGTCGGCTTGATCGAAGGAATATGTATATAACAGATACTTTTTCACTCATCTTCATTATCAATGAAAGATTGGCTTAGCCCTCACCAGAAACATAATATTTTACATAGTATTTGTTCATAAATTATGAGAATTACGTGAAAACACCTTTGAAAGTGGGTGAAATTCCGCTGTTTTGGTGGAGACACGATCGGGTGCACATCTACCGTTGCCTCTGATTGACCGAAAGCTAATATGCTGAGCAGCGGCCGCTCCTGGACACATGGTCTACTTGTTGCACGCGAGTTAAATAATAAATTTTGAGATATTTCGTGAACACAATTTTGGACGCGAGTGAAATTCAGTTGTTCGGTGAAGACACCCACAACAATTGCCTCTAGTTGGCAGAACGCTGGGAAGTGGCGGCTCGCGGACACATAGCCAGGTCCAGTTAATCGAGGCTCTTTCTTTATGCATTCGAGATAGACCGAGACATTTATTGACCTAAACCGGGAGGGCAGAACTGGGACCCCTGGCGACGTCTCCCGTTTTGCCGCCGGTTCTATGTCATCAAAACGTCTCGATTTTCGAAATGGATGCGAAATTGCTCGGTAAGTTTGTATGTTTGCATTTTGTTGGCGAGAATTTGGATGTTTCGTTGCTTCTCATGCGAGTGTTGTGCCGGTACCATATTTTGGGGGCGCTCGTCGTATGCGCATATCTCGGTTCAAAATAGAATCCCAACAAAGAATTTTTTTCCCATGTTATTCAATGGATATATCAATGTTGTGATGTTGCCTGAATACAACTGAACTATCTGACTATTATCCGTCGCGGAATAATTGACACATCAACTGGATCGTGTGGATATGATTTGAATAATAATGGCATTGGAGCATGCGTTAATTGTTGTTCTATAAACTTATTTTGAACCAAACATAGATCGTTTCAATTATCGATCATCATCGATCGAATTATTTTTCAAGAACACTGAAGGTTATGTTAATTGTTTAACCGGCATATTAACATCGGTGTGTAATTTGTTTCATAATTTGATATTATTATTCATTGCAGATGTCATTTCTCCGATAATTAATAAATGTGATATAGTTCAAATAAGGAGATTATATCAACAACTTTTATTTCTGATATAAGCTTGCCTGGATGAGGTTAGCGGAATTACTGACAACCGCAACTAGAAGTGTTGATAATTCACACCAGTCGGTCTGCGAAAAATCGTCGGCTTGAAACAACATCGAATGAAAAGCAGCTAATTTTTGTGAAAGAAAATAAAACTGAAACAACACTGTTGTTTTATTTATTACTAATTTCATATGTTTGGCAAATGAACCATATAATGAAAGTAAATTCAGCGTACAATCACGCTTTACACCATCGGTCACTTACATTGCACTACTAACAACATCGCGTGTTGTCTGCACAAAAGGCCGATAGGGACTGCTCCGACACTTAGATCAAGCGTGTATGTTTATAGTCCCCTGTTGCCAGTGAATTACCAGTCGTTCATGTCGTCTTAAAAACCTCTGTATTCCGAATACCGGGGAAATCTCTAACAAAATCTGGTACCATAATTTTCAAGTCCAGATGCTATAAAATAATTATTATCAGTAAAGAGCTCCCGTTCTGATATACTTATAAGAAATTTATTTTTCAATGCGCAGTTCCTGGCCATATCTCAGAAAATGATTCATATTCTAGAAACAAGTTCCAGCCAGCTTACATTCAATTGCTGATGTTGCTTTCTTTCCATATAAAACCTGTGGAGAAATTGCGCTGTCATAGCAAGTATGGGAGTGCAGATCTCTAGACGGATAAACAAAACAATATTAAATGATTCGTGTTAAATGATTCATGTTATGTTCACTATCCGTATTTTATTGCAACCCTCCGTGATTAATCTCGCTGCCATAGAGAAGAATATATATAACGAGCATACACCTTCCAATGATTCAAACCATCATTTGGATGCGTCGCGATTCCATTCTGGAAGCAATTCGAGTTATTCAAGGGGGGTCGAGATCGTTTTGTGCTCCGAAAGAAAACTGGAGCAAACGGGCACAATAATCGATAGAGATAAACTGGCACCCTTCGAGACGAGCGGTTTTCCTCGTTTATCGAGAAACCCAGTGTTCATCTTCCTTCACTGATGCTCGACTGCTCATGCGCATTATGACGTTCCTTCCGATCAAATCCACCGAAATCGTACTCCACGAGACCTTCAAGACAACATTCTGCAAGATACAGTGGAGTAAGTGTAAGTGTTTTTTTCACATTTTTGTGACTGTAAACTGTCTTTCTGTCCGGAATCCCATTTCTGCATCCATCTGCGTGCGCGGAAGTAACCTTTCCAACATGCCATGGCAACCCAAATCTCGGTTGGACCTCAAGGTGAGGAGTCAAAAGTCTATCCTCTACATTTCCTAACCTATTCTTTCTATACTATAAATGTTTTTCCAAATTATCCAGATTCATCTCAGCTATGCGTGAATAATCGATAGATTTATCTGGGGAAATATGCATGTTCGGATGACCCGCAATATTATGCGTTTTACAGCCTTCCGTCACTCACACCAAAACCTAATCAGCTCAGGATGCGATGCCAATGAAACTGTCGTCCAAGTATGGTGAAATTCAGTCCAGTAGTTCTCCAGATATTTTACAGACAATGCCCTTATATACATGTACCATTAAACGTACAGACGGACACCGGGAAAGGACGGAAGCGCACACACCGAAACCTACTCTGACCAAGAGGTCATTCCAATGAGGCTTCCATTGAAGTATAGCTATAGTGATATTCTGTAAAGTAGTTCTTCTGATATCTTATAGACAAGGCCTGCATATACATGTACGAATGTATGGACACCAGCCACGGGCGGACGGACGGACTATAGGCAAGGCCGCACGCACAGACACGCATGAAAAGCTAATCTGATGAGGCCATTCGGATGAAGGTTCCATCCAAGTTTTGGTGAAATTCCGTCTAGTAGTTCTTCAGATATCTTGGAGACAAGACGTATAACGGACGGACAAGAACTTACGCAAACACACACACACACACACCCCAAAACCTGATCAGACGAGGACATTCCAATGAAACATCCATCCAAGTTTGGTGAAATTGTCCTCTTGTTCTCTAGATATCTTGCAGACAAGAAGAGGAGATGGACAGACAGATACAGGACAGACAGATTGACAGACAGACAGTCAGACCGACTGACAGCACAAACACTAGATGTCTCCCCCAACTTAGTTGGAGGAGACCTAATGATTGGAATAATACATTCAGGTATGAGACTACCGGCATTGGCATATACAGCGATCGAGCATAACCATACCCCTGCTATGAGAAGCGCACCCTGTCCGTTGGAAGCTCGAACTTTGGTTACCAGGAAATAATCTCAACACTAAGTTTGGTTGGTTGTTTGACGTTTAACGTCGCACTTAACCTTATTGGTCACACGGCGACGATGACCCAAACAAACATACCCTAACAAAACCGTAACCCTAGCAAAAACCTAACCAAAACTAAAAAAAAAATTGAATTTCGAAAATTAGGCTCTACAGACATTGATCACAATGGATCCTCAGAGAGCCCAACCTGTTTGGTACTTTAATCTACCGGGATCTACCGGGTCATGATATTATGTTGTTTACTATTGGGCTCATTTATTTTCAGCTTTGCGGAAGAATCTTTAAGGTGGCTTATATTGAATGGCCGGCGAAAGGAGGCCATAGAACTCATCAAGAAATGTGCTAAAGTGAATAAATTGAGTGATGATGAGCGAGATTTCATTATTGCTGATCATTTTCCACGGGAGCATCCGGACGAAAACAGTACAACAGCACGATTGACAGAAAATATACCATTGACAAAGGGGGATATACATGAGGACTTCTCCAGCGAAGAAGAAACAAAAGATACATCCGAGTTAATTGACATTTTCCGGCACCCAATACTCAGGAAAAGATCGCTGGTGATATATTTCCTCTGGTAAGTTGTTTCGAATTTGTACACCAACATTTTAGAACACTTGATTATGCAACGCGGATGCGACCATTCGCGTCTCGTATTTTCGAATGTGTGTCAATGAAGCAAAAAGTCGAGAGAAACCTTGAAACTGGAAGGCGAAAGAGAGTTTTCAATTTTTCTAACCATTGAAAAAAATTGAAAATGCGAGGTTCGTTACCAAAATACGTATATTTTTGATATCAAAAATAAACCGTTTATTTTTGATATCAAAAATTCTTTTTTTGATATCAAAAATACTATTTTTGATATCAAAAAAAGAATGTTTGATATCAAAAATAGTATTTTTGATATCAACAATTATCCGATTAAATACCAAAACGGCGCACATTTATTTTTGATATCAAAAAAAGAATTTTTGATATCAAAAATAAAGGAATAAATACCAAAACGGCTTGCCATAGAAACATGTCCTTCTTGCAATGATAAGTCGTCACTTGTCCGAAAGTGCGGAAATAGTCACAATTTTAAACTGTTTTGGACACTGCATTTCGTATACAAAGACCGCGATGTGTAATAGCATAGCACGTGAATCTGTCCTTCCACCAACAATATCGCCTTTTCCACCTTTGTTGGGACAACTTCGACTCGGATGAGGAAACACCATCGGATTCTGGTACCACCCATTCAACTCACGGTATTATTATACAGGAGGTTCAAGGACAGGAAGAGATAGCAATTCCTACTGTCAGTCAGGACCCAAAGTCTCGTGCCAGAACGGTTCATCCCACTCCACCAGAACTAAAGCATTGCTTCGCGAAGGCAAAGGTAGAACCTGTCGTTGATGTTAGCAAAATAGCTCCTCTCGCAACAGAAGGCAATGCCAATGTTGAGTTTTCTGATTTCATATGGATGCTGTGTGGAAAGATGAGTTGTAGAATGCAGACTGTGGATGGCTTTCTGAAACCGCAGACATTGTTGAGAACTCTGATTCGTATCAGTCACAGTCCACGGTTGATTACATGCCGTATATTCATTCCTCTATAACAGACA
>JAVTVY010013967.1:0-55958 GCA_036873755.1 Hanleya hanleyi
TTTCGTAAGTTATATAGAGATAACGAGATAAAAATGAACGATTGGGAAACCATGCATCCATGCAAATACGACCGAGATTTATCTAAATAGTGCCTTGTGAAAGGATCTTTACAAGTCCAGGTAAATCCTAAATCATCACAGGGATTCGAATCAGTCCTTCAGTCGATGCCTCTGTTATACAATCTCGTACATTTGCCAATCTACACTCGTGGCACTAACTGAAGAATGGAAACGTGCACTGGATGAAAACAAGTATGTAGGAGCAATACTAATGGATCTTTCAAAAGCATTTGATTGTTTGCCTCATAATCTGATGATTGAAAAGCTGAAAGCATATGGAGTGGGGGATGATGCTGTCGATTTACTTGACAGCTATTTACAAAATAGAAAGCAGTGTGTAAATAGGGTCAAACCGGAGTTCATTTAAGCAGATAATTAAAGGAGTGCCACAGGGCTCTATTTTAGGACCACTGCTGTTCAACATATTCATAAACGATGTACTATATTTTGTTGAAAAGGCTAGTCTTTTTAATTACGCAGATGACATCACTTTAACCTATTCAGACCCGTCACTGGACTCATTAAAGAGAGTCTTGGAGACTGAGGGTGAGGCCTTAATCGAGTGGTTTACCAATAATTATATGCAGGCTAATCCACAGAAATTTCAGGCACTGGCAGTTGGTAAACGCACATATAAAGACAGGCCTACCTTCAACATCGGTAGTGTTCATATCAAATGTGACGAACATGTCAAATTACTTGGAATGGAAGTTGATTATCTTTTAACGTATGACCGCCATGTTTCTAATGTCTGTCAGAAAGCTTCCAAGCAAATCAATGTACTGAAACGTATAGGTCAACATCTATCCCTCGAATGTAGGAAATTAATTTATCATGCGTTTATTATGTTTCACTTCAATTTTTGTCCCTTAGTATGGCATTTTTGTAATGTCGGAAACACGAGGAAGATAGAAAAAATTCATCATAGAGCACTCAAATTTGTCTATCATGATTACACGAGTTCTTACGAAGGTCTATTACAGAAATATAAAACTACCTCTTTGCATCTCAAACGTCTGAGATTGATGGCCATCGAGACTTTTAAAATTTTAAATGGTAATAGTCCTGAATATTTATCGCAACTTGTTAACAAGAAGGAAAGATTTTATAATTTCAGGTACTCTAATTTACTCGATCTTACGAAAGCCGAGAGGGGACTTCTGACTTCTGACTTCCGACTTCCGACTTCTGACTTCCGACTTCTGACTTCTGACTTCCGACTTCTGACTTCCGACTTCAGACTTAGGATTTTTTTCTTTTATAATGCATTACATCTTAAATTATGAAGCATGGAATAACACAGTATCATTATTATGGCATATTCTACTTAAAAACCTGCTTGCATGTACTTATAATAATCAGATAATCATTGAAGTTTATCTTGAGCTATGTTCTGATTATTAAAATGCGATTTCTAATGTAAATAGAAATGCCCTATGTCAAAAGTTAAAGGCGCCTCAATTAAATAATATAATTGCACAATTTGATACCTTATGAATAATCACATTTAATGCGCCCTTTCCACATTAATCGTTGGACAATGCTGTCTTGTCCCAGTGGCGGCGACAGGTGCACAGCACGTGGACCACCGCGTGATCTCCGGTTCGTTCTCATGATCCCTCCATTATGTTTATAACATGGAGCGGAGTTTTCATGTATTGATAACTGATGTAAATATGATAATATGAATGGATCAAATATCCCACTAAAGGACTAATAATCTTACATTTATGATAATTTTGACAACTTCAGGTCGAAAATATACCAGTCATTATCCCTTAAAATATATTCTGGGTAGCCCTATCTGGCCTGTGCTTTTTGGGATCTGTCCAGGGGGCGGGGGCGGGGGCACACTCCTTAAATATTTAAAAAAAATGTGGTAAGGTAATGTACCTAATGCCACAGATAAATGCGACTCAATTACATAAAATAATTGCACAATTCTATTCAACAAATCACAATTACTTCCAAAGCATTATCGAATAATATAGTATGATAATTTACGCATCAATGCGACAAGGAGATGTCATTATATTTATCGATTATTCAAATATTATTTACGATTTTCTGACACAAAAAAACTAAACCTAATTTTGTCAAGCCCAAGCCAAATCATATCATGAGATCGTATCATTACTCCCAAATATAATTAACAAATAAGATAAATATTGTTTGTATCAAGGCATTTTAGTTCTCTCTCCTCCCTTCTCCAAACTTGATTATTTTGATTTTGATTTCCGACTGCCGACTTCCGACTTCCGACTTCCGACTTTCGACATCTGACTTCCGACTTCCGACTTCCGACTTCAGAATTTTGTACATCCATTCACCCCTTGCAACTTTACCTTTACATACATGATAGTAATACCTATATTTCCGTCTGTGACTTTGTGCTTTGATCTTTCTGATTACTAGTATCGGCAATTTAAAAGGGAACCCCAATGTTCTAGGTCCAGTTTTAGGCCACGGTTACCGAGACATTGCGTTTGAAGTTTAAATCTGCTATTGATGGAATTTATTGCAAATGATATTTGGTGATGTCACGAAATACTCAAGATAATGAGCTATAGCTTATACTGGAATTGTCACAAATCTATTATAAGTCTAATCTCTTTATTTGTAATATTGCTTATTTATAGCATCATGAAAACTAGTTCTAAAAAGTTCTAAGCATTTATAGAAATACGGTTCTCATATCAACAGGTTACAAAGGGCTTTATTTTGGAAATTGCACGGGTTATGATATCTTATTAGAGAATATGGAGTAACAAAGGTCTATGCGTTTCATATTTATTAAAAATTCATTTCAACTAACACACCTCCTTACACAAGTTCATGGACTGCAAAGATATCAGAATCCTAAATATCCTTATTTGTCTATCTAATTAACTCACCAATACCTTATTTGCATATCAAATTTTTACCAGTTCCAGAAAGTTTCTCATCAACCAGGGGAAATATTTACAAGCAAAAAAATGAAAAAATAAAATAAAAATTGAGAACAATGGGGGCAATTTCAGAAATATATGGCAACAAAATATCTCCCCCACAGAAGTTTTAATTTTCCATTTGAGTTTCCCTTAAGTAATCAAAATTATGAAGAGTTTTGGAGAAGGGAGGGGAGAGAACTAAAATGCCTTGATACAAACAATATTTATATTATTTGTTAATTATATTTGGAAGTAATGGTACGATCTTATGATATGATTTGGCTTGGGCTTGACAAAATTAGGTTTAGTGATTTTGTGTGTCCTAGGAAAGCAGAAAATCGTAAATAATATTTGAATAATCGATAAATATAATAACATCTCCTTGTCGCATTGATGCGTAAATTATCATACTATATTATTCGATAATGCTTTGGAAGTAATTGTGATCTGTTGAATAGAATTGTGCAATTATTTTATGTAAATGCCCCCCCACCCCGCCCCCTGGACAGATCCCAAAAAGCACAGGCCAGATAGGGTTAACCCAGAATATATTTTAATGGATAATGACTGGTATATTTTCGACCTGAAGTTGTCAAAATTATCATAAATGTAAGATTATTAGTCCTTTAGTGGGATATTTGATCCATTCATATTATCATATTTACATCAGTTATCAATACATGAAAACCCCGCTCCATGTTATAAACATAATGGAGGGATCATGAGAACGAACCGGAGATCACGCGGCGGTCCACGTGCTGTGCACCTTTCGCCGCCACTGGGACAAGACACCATTGTCCAACGATTAATGTGGAAAGGGCGCATTAAATGTGATTATTCGTAAGGTATCAAATTGTGCAATTATATTATGTAAATGAGGCGCCTAAAACTTTTGACAGAGGGCATTTCTATTTACATTAGAAATCGCATTTTAATAATCAGAACATAGCTCAAGATAAACTTCAATGATTATCTGATTATTATAAGTACATGCAAGCAGGTTTTTAAGTAGAATATGCCATAATAATGATACTGTGTTATTCCATGCTTCATAATTTAATATGTAATGCATTATAAAAGAAAAAAAATCCTAAGTCTGAAGTCGGAAGTCGGAAGTCAGAAGTCAGAAGTCAGAAGTCGGAAGTCAGAAGTCAGAAGTCGGAAGTCGGAAGTCAGAAGTCGGAAGTCGGAAGTCAGAAGTCGGAAGTCGGAAGTCAGAAGTCAGAAGTCCCCTCTCGGCTTTCGTACGATCTTCCTAAAGTCCGAACAGAGCGGCATGGTATAAATAGTTTTAGATACAAGAATGCCAAATTATGGAATGATCTCCCCGAACATATACGAGCGACTTCAAATTTTAACGATTTTAAGAAACTAATCAAGATATGGAATGGGAAGGAATGTAACTGCTCCATATGTCGCCAGTAATGTGCCCGCTATCTGTTTTATGCAGCTATATATTTAATAGATACAAAAATGGAGTTATTCCATTTCTCCGAATAACAGTGAAAAAGTATTTGTGATATCGAACTGTGATAAAAATATCTTTATTATGTTTGTATATATGTATATTTTTATGATTTTATTGATTTTTAAAGTCGGTCGTAAAAGCTCTACGGAGCTTGTGTTTGCTATGTTCCTTGTACTAATG
The DNA here is from genome assembly GCA_036873755.1 of Hanleya hanleyi. Lineage (NCBI taxonomy): Eukaryota > Metazoa > Mollusca > Polyplacophora > Lepidopleurida > Hanleyidae > Hanleya > Hanleya hanleyi. Next base: position 4,639 of record JAVTVY010013967.1, read on the forward strand.
TACACCGACTCTAAATAAAATTTACTATGACTATGACTATGCCCCTGCACTTGTTTTGGAATATCATGTCGGTATTCCAAACCTGAGGTTTTTGCTTTGACTTCCGATGTCAATTTCAGCCGACATCAAAGCAGTTTGGCCAGATTAGCGCGTTCACTGATTGGTTAGTTTGATTTAGAGGAAACTCGTTGATCTATTTATATCCAGAACTGGAATGGATAACTAATCAAGCCAGTATATCGATCCTAACAGATCGATCGATACACTGGCTCGCGAGGGTGAATGAAAGGGCCTGGTTCTGGCTTGGAGTTATGTTACTTGGGAAATACCTATAACATCCGCAGATATTTGACACATTTTGTAATCACATGGAATTTTCACTGAGCAAAGCACACAGTATATTTAGCAGAAGAAAGGCATTGCAAATTTCATCTCAATTAAATTCTAACACAGAGAACAAGTCATGATGATCTTTATCGAAAACTAATGATAAATGTCCATCGTATAGCAGACAAATAGGTCGCATAAAATTAAAGCAGCGGCTGAGGCCATAACAATGGAAAGGAAGTTTCACATCCATATACATGTATTGACCTAATTCATAAGACAATATTAGTACAAAATTGAGAGCATGTGTTAGATACAAATATATATATATAAGCACAAGCTAGATTCTTCCATGGAAGATAATTACATAGTCAAATGGTGACATAAATTTATTACCTGTATATGGTAGGATTCTGCACGTGGACTATGTCCCTGAGGATCGCCCTCTTTACATGCCATTCGACATGGTTCATTGTTTTGGTGTGAAATTTAAGCCTTACGACGTCGGCCATTACGGGTTAGTTTTTCTGGGTATTCTTGCATTTACCAGGTTTACCCCATGTTGAGGCGTTTACTCCATCTCATCCATTAACAACAGATGAGTTATTTGTTTGAGCTGATCTGTCATCACAGCTCCGGAGCTAGCGTATCTAATTCCGCATAAGCCGGTGCTAGGGGCCGTGTGAATACTTCATAGTCTCCACATGAACAGCTGCAAGAAAGCGCGGCTGAGATACCAAGACTACGTCCGTATTGTCGAGTCTGATTGTGAGCTGCCGAGGGAAGCTTTTCTCTAGAGTCATATGGCTGCTTTTTAGTCGGAAGACGTCGTCTCATTTTTTCCCACCTCTTGCTTATCACTCCAATATCTTATTTCCTATAATAGATGGGAATCTGATTATTTGGTATTCCATTCACGTTGTGCTTATTGATAATTGGATGTTACCCTTTGGAAATTTGGAATTTATAAAATATGGTTACACTGGCAGCCGGCAAGGGCGTTGTATTCAAGACATTTATACGGGTATGGGAATTTGTTCAATGAATATGACCAGCTTAGACAATACCTATGTCAATTGATTCCGCATCCATATATCCGCCTGAATTTAGCTCAAGGATACAGTTGTGACTAGTCTGCAGATATGCAGTAAGGTGAATAACTAAATAGAATCTAGGATACAGAATACGGATAGGATAGATATCCACTGACAGATACTTTATGACATGCTCGTCTCCTCAAGCTGTCTTTGTTTGGGTATAAACTCCACAGAGCAATCAGCTAAGGGCGTCCACCAAGGGCACTCAGGCTGGCTGGAGGGCTGTCATTTCGTCCAGTCGCCGTTTTGTTGCTTGCTATTTTGTCCGCTACTGCATGTGTATTGAGTAATTACAATTTCAAAAGCAGCGAAATTTCAAAATAAAGCCATTGTTATGTTAACCATACTGATGGAAATTCTGATGAGATTTCTTCCAGATACAAGCTGCGATAGTGTGCATTACGTTAAATTTCAAAGAAATTAGACTTGTAACTTTGGATATGTAGTGTGGCATTAGGTTAGATTATAACATTGGGGTCACAAATTTTGTAACCTGAACCTGTTGGGGTATTTACATGAGGTACGGCATTTTATTCAGATTTTTATGGACTTCCCTGTCTCGGAATCTCCCTAGACCGTTTGGGATCTCCTTTATAATATATGCACGGCGAAGATGTTTTAGATCATATTGCATCTATTTCCCCACAGCTGCACAATCTCGCTTGTCCGAGATCCGTATCGTTGGAGGTGAGGAGAGCGAACCAAATGCTTGGCCATGGCAGGTGTCACTCCGTTATAGAGGACGGCATGACTGTGGTGCCTCTCTGATCAGTGCAAGATGGGCCGTCACCGCCGCTCACTGCGTGGAAAACAGGTGAGTCAGGCTATTTCGGGGCCGTGGTACAGTTACCCCCGGGTGATTTCATGCCGAAGGGTAATAGTGAGACGAGTACTGTATTACATGTAACTTTTCGTTTATTTAGAATGGACAATATAGACAACTTCCTTTTCGTTTATTTAGCATGGACAATATAGACAACTTCCGAGTGGTGCTGGGAGAACATGATCGCAGCAAGGATGATGGCACGGAACAGACTATGAGTCCAAGCAAAATTATCATGGTAAATAATATTTTCTCTCATTAAATTTTGGATAATCATTTTTTTTTGTATATCATGGAAATACAAAATCAGTACGATATCTTGGTGAAGAAAAATTATCAAGAACCCAGTACCGGTAAACCATTTGGCCATTAAAATGAGTTGAGAGAAAAGACGTCCAGAACTTACCGGTATTCACGTACATGTAAGACTAGGTTAGCTCTTCAATGCTGCGTCCACTGTAGGTGACCCGAACTTGTTTATCCCAAGTGGTTACCGGCTGGTCAATTTATTGATTTCTTCATACTTGTTAACAAATACTATTGAAAAATCGGAAGATTTATTCTGGGTTCATATTAATTTATATTGGTTTGAAGAATATACTGTTCATAAATTGAAGAAATAATTTCTCATTCAGCTCCGTGAAGTTTTCAGCTGTTGACAATAGTGTATGCCTCTCTCTTCAGCATCGTAATTACAGCACAGGACCGGGCCTCCCTAACGACATTGCCCTGATTGAATTCACCGAGGACGCCCAAATCAACAACGAAGTCCAGGTGATAAATTTACCAACAGCCCCCCAGCAGGACTTCATTGGGAGTAATTGTTGGATTACAGGATGGGGCAAACTAGACGGTATTTTCACTTTCGATCTTCTGGAATTTGATGTGTGGAGTGCTAGAAATTGTCATGGTGTCATGATCAGGGGTCGGTTCATACTCCATGCAAAGATCACGAGACAATGCATACAATAGCTAAGTCTTGAGCCTTTTCAGGTGCACAAACACCCAGAAGATAGATTCGGTGGCTTCATGGCGTGGGATGGGGTTGCTATCATGGGTCCATACAATGATACAAGGAATTCTTAAAGACTATCAAAATTTACGACAATTCCTTAGGATATATAGATGTCTTTGTTGGAATAAGATGTACGCTCCCAGAAGTATATAAAAGCTAAATTCCTTACTAAAAAATGAGGCTGAGGCTGATGCGGAGTCACGTGGCGTGACGTCACGGATGACGGCACATCCGGTCACGGGCCATCCGTGTCACAGGTTACATCCGGGTCACTTCCGGTGACGTGACGGCCCAGCAACAGTGATCTCCCCATTCGTAGACCCCAGGGACTTCCAATGTTAATTTATACGGGGAATGCATGTATGGCCTAGAGGGTGGTCGGTTTTTTTTCCTTGCGGATTTTACTATGGGGTGTGGCATCTTGTTTCATTCGTCTCGCGATGTAGAACACGATGATTGGGGTCTCGACGCCAAGCCTTGGATTTTTTTGAAAAATTCACGTAGGTCTGTGGTGGACAGGATAGGTCCATACTGGCGCAGTGGACACTGTTGGTCCCACTGGGAAACCCACTCATGGACATTTACGGTATGAGTTGTGGCCCCTTGTTTTCTTCATCTCGAGCTGTAGAACACGACGGCAGGGGTCTCGAGGCCAAGCGTTGAATGTTTTTGAAAAGGTACTGTGCGCATGCGCATTGGGCAAGTAACGCTGGGGTGGACGTTTTGGGGTCTAAGTGGACTCAGTTGGGCGGTGTGAGGTGTCATCATGAAACTCACGTGGGGGAGCATTCGATTGGACTAGTGTGTCGTCCGTTTGCAACATTCTGCGCATGCGCAGACAGGGAATGGTGGGAATTTTTTGATGTTCGGGCGCATTTGGATGTACGCCCGCTGTTATTTATCCTGTCCGGCGTCATGCACAATACGATCCCAAAAGGTTGTTTCGTCCTCACTTCCTTAGGACGTAGGCTGACCATCTGAGGTCAAGCACTCCGTATCAGTAAATAGGCCATCAGCAGTTTCTGTTTCGGTATCATTATCCGCCTCCTCAGTGGGCTCCTCGGAGTCTGAATGGAAAGTCTTCTGATCTGTACAGGGTCCCCGATCTTGAACACCTCCATCGACAACGACGACCGACGTTGTACCCACCACCACTCCAGTTCATTCGTACCAAATTTACAAGAGCGGGTTAACACGACAGCGCACCCAGCTCGAACCATGGACCCTCGATGGCAACATCCCTTCTCTTGCATCATCGCAGGACTGACGGGCTCCGGCAAAACGCACTTCGCCAGGAAGCTCCTTCAACACGCCGACAACATGATCACCCCACCCATCGCCCGAGTCGTGTGGTGTTACGGAGAATTGCAGGCAGCGTATGCAGCAATGCCCCACCTCACGTTCGTGGAAGGCCTACCTAACCTGGCCGATTTGGAACCGGACACCTTGGTGGTTCTGGATGATCTCATGGCGGAGACGGATGCGCGGGTCACCCAACTCTTTATCAAAGGCAGCCATCATCGACGGCTCAGCATCATCTACATTGTGCAGAATCTGTTCAGTGAAAACAAAGAACATCGGAACATCAGCTTAAATGCCCACTACCTGGTGGTCTTCAAAAACCCGAGAGATACCACTCAACTGCTGCACCTGGCGAGACAGATGTATCCCGGCCGCACACCGTTTGCGTTGGAAGCCTTTAAAGATGCGACCTCAAGCAAGCCGCCCCCGATCACCTTCGACTACGGACCGGAATCTTTCTCGGAGAGACCCATCACGTTTGCATGCAAAAATGGCTCCACAGTGGCTCCCCCAGCTGAGGTGTACGTGTTTGATGATGGGATAATAAAAATTACTACCACATCATGGTTGACTTTGTCTCTGTTTAATATTCAGGAGGCAGCCCGCAAAAGGATAAAAAGAGCAGAGTTGTGGGTTCTAGCATTAGTTGTACATGATGTCTGCGCGAGTACGGAAGCACGCCCCGACGCTCCGTGTATTGAAGACGGCCCCACCCGAGTTGGTCCGAACCATCGTACGCGGTGCGGACCCTACGCTGTCTGTGCGAGATCGGATACAACCTGTTAAAAGGCAACGTACCACTGACTGCGGCTCAGAAGACCAAGTTGACCAAGCATAAGACAGGTCTCCAAACCCTAGTCCAGAAGCGAGTCTCTCAAACACAACCGAAAAAGGTGTTACAGAAAGGCGGCTTTCTCGGGGCCATCTTAGCACGTTGGCCGCTTCCGTGTTGGGTCCAGTATTGGGTGGACTGTTCGGCCGACAATGAACCACACAAAAAAATGGTCCTCGTCGAACCACGGTTCCTTCAAAACCTCCAATCGCCCTACCCTGTCCCACCTACGTTGAAGACCATAAACACCCTCGATGAAGAGATGCACAAGGCTTGAAATACATGCACGTACCACAGGAATTGATGGGGAACTTCCAGCGCTGGGCCTCGATGCAGCGGACCCAGCAATCGCCGAGTGGCCCACTACCTTCTCGGGAAGCCGAATGGGAACCGGAGTCACCACCAAAACACCACAACAACTGGCACCTTCTTTTCACACCTTTAAAAAACCACCCTTGATCAAGACACCCCACATCTCCAGAGGAGTGACACGTAGCAAGTCACCGCGACGAACACGACGCCGGACACAACCGTCCAAGGCCTGGAACACCTACTAAAACCAGCAGCAGCAGCAGGACAGCTCAGACGCCATGTTTTATCTCACCCTACCCAGTAACAGTTCGCTGGATGTGTTTCCTGACAACACCTTGGCCAAGTACGTGACCTAGTTACCGCAACCGTTGCATTTACCTGGACGATGGGAATTTGGCCTCGTGGATATCCAATACCCTTACTCGTGGTACAACGTGCGAGCCAATGAAGTGTGGTACGAGATGACCTACGAAGGAAAACCCGACTCACCCACCCCGAAGGCCAATACGATACCCCCAAGGAGTTCATGCAGGGGCTGACAAGACTGTTGCATTATAAGGCTCTACGGGAGGTCACGAATACTTCAACACCCGTCAAATCCTTTTCCTTCAAGAATCACGTGGACTTCGATTACAACGCACACAACGACAAGGCACAGATCCTCCTTACCGCCAACGTGAGGGTAATGAAGGTGCCTTACGAGTGCGATGCACGTGGCTATATTGACTATTATGCCCAACAGGCCGGCGGTGGCCTTCCGGTCTTTAGTGGTGCACGCATGCAACGAAGACATTGGCTGGGGAACATACTCGGGAGTATCGTCAAAACGTTCCTGCCCTTGGTGACGCGTGGAGTGAAAGCGATCGGCAAACAAGCGGTCGGAAGTGGACTGCAAGTCGCCGGTGATGTCTTGGGCGGTACGGCACCCAAAGAAGCCTTGAAACGGCGGGCCAAAGAAGCGGGAGGGGTCTTGGTCGCCAAAGCACAGCGCACCGTGGGAATAAAAGACCTGCACCACCGAGATCACGCACCAGTCGACGACCGACCCAGCGACGACGTACATCGAAGACCCAGGATATCCTTTCTTAAAACATGTCCTTTATCCACGCAGAGTCCTGCCCCTCCATCAACAGTGCATTTGATTTGTGGACCGTCCCGCCCACACAGCCCAGTGTCGAACAACGATTATGGGTGGAGCATCACCCGCTCTCCCGCACCAACGAAACAGGGCCCTTCGAGTTCACCATCAGTAATGCGGATACGGCCTATGTGGATTTAGCCCATACGTACTTGTATGTGAAAGCCGAGGTCGTCAATGGGAATGGCTCCAGAATCGTCCAAGCTGTAACGGTGGGCCCGACGAATCTCCGGCTACACTCGATGTTCCAACAGGTGGATATTTTGATCAGCGACAAACTCATCAGTGACTCGACCAACACGTACCCCTATCGAGCCTACATCGAGACACTGTTATCGTGTGGACGAGAGGCTAAAGAATCTCAGCTGACAGCCGCTTTATTCTACCAAGACACAGCCGAGCACATGGACACGGTGGACAATGCAGGATATAACAAATGGAAGGCTTTCACCGCGAACGGCGCCTCGGTGGATCTCATGGGTCGACTGCACGCAAACCTCTTCATGCAAGACCGGCACCTCTTGAACAAGATCCCCATCAAAATCCGACTGATACGGGCGCCGCCGAACTTCGCCTTGATGGCCCCCAACGTAGAGGGGCATGCAGCTGACTATAAAAAAAGGCCCCCAACGTAGAGGGGCATGCAGCTGACTATGAAATTGTCAACCAAGACGCAGTCCTGTATGTCCGAAAAGTGAAACCGAATCCGGCCGTTCAATTGGGACGTCCATTAGAGAATATCCGCGTCCATAATCCAAAGACCTATTCCATTTCCCATATAACAGTATTAGCACCACATTCAAAAAGACAATCATAGTATACAAACACATAGGCTTGTTTCCTGCAAGAGAGAAGCGGTCAACAGTTTTCAATGATGCCGGCAAGACATCATGATGTTCCAAAAATATCAAATCCGTATCGCCGATCAGTATTCTTAATCCATAATATTCGTTGTAAAGTCGTCATCTGAAGAATGATGTATCTCAGTCACGCTCAAAAGCCTCAAAGCCTTGGAAACAAAACCAGCCCCGTACCCTATCGGACGTGTGAAACCAAAGTGTTCTCTGTGCCTGCTGGAAATATGAGCGCCAACAAAGTAAACCTGTTCCTGGGGGAACTACCCAAGCGATTGATCCTGGCCTGTGTGAGAAATACTAAATTAGTTTCAGCGGAGCCTACCCAGAGAACCCGTTTGACTTTCAACATTTCGGCATCAATTTTTTGGCCCTGCATGTGGACGGATAACAGGTCCCAGCCACGGCCTTACCACCGAACTTTGGGATCAGGAATTGTATTCGAGCCTATCAGAGCCTGTTCACAGCCACCGCTCAAATCAACCAGGACGAAGGGAATATGATCAGTCGGGAGGACTACGCGAACGGATACACGTTGTTCTGTTTCAATCTGACCTCCACCTTAGAGAACGACCATCAGCTGGCCCTGGCCAAGCAAGGCAATTTACGGTTGGAAATCCACTTTGCTCGAGCCCTGGGACCACCGTCAATGTGATCTGCTACGCCGAGTTTGACAACATCATTCAAGTGGCGCGCAACGTCCTGTGTGACTTTGCCACCTAACATGGATACATACCAGATAACCACCGTGCTGGAGAATGACCCAGGGACACGTATGGTCTTTCAAGGGGTGTTCGCCCGAGATGTGTTCCCATTAGACCATATGTATCCTGCTGCTTACGTTCTCAACACGGACCCGATGGATCGGTCCGGTGAACATTGGGTGACCGTGTACTTGACAGAACAGCAGGGCGAATACTTTGACCGGTACGGCCTGCCACCCCTCCTTCCCGATTTAACAGACTTCATGGATCAAGGCACAGAAACGTGGTGTTGGAACAGTCAAACGTTGCAAAGCCTGACCAGTAGCGTGTGTGGACAATATTGCTTGTTTTACCTGTACCATCGATGTCGGGGAAGAACCTTATCTACCATCGTACAGATGTTTGACGAGTACCCCAAGGCCGAGGACCGAGGACCGCCCATCATTTCAATGTACAAGCGCCCTGTTCTGGGCTTAATGTCTTTCACGAAAAGCCCCCTATTCTGGGCTTAAGTTTTCACGTGGTTGTTCTCACGTTGTTGTTGTTATTTATTGTTGAATAAAAAAACAGAATGAGATCTCACCAAAAAAACCCTGTCTTATGTGTTTTCTATATGAGCATAATGCATGAAGGCTATAACAGACATGTGGGGATTCGGTCAAACTGGCTTTGAACACCGTTGAGAAAGTAGCCAATCAGTGGCCTAAGATGGGGCCAAATGTAACCAATCAATGTCCAGAAAACAATGCAAGAGCACTGCAGTAAAATAGAGAGCCAATGAAATCAGCCTACAGACCAAGTACATGTTTCGGTCTAGGTTGAAAGCGGGCATTCCAGCACAAATATGGTGACGAGAAGTTACAAGTTACAAGAGCAACAGGTGGAGTGAACTGAGGTTCGAGGTGCGGGTGAAGACCAGGAAAATGACGAGTGGAGACTCGTCCAACTCGTCTAACACCTATACATTATGTTTATTACTATAAGTTCCTTGGTTTCATGTATTTCTCCGTGCCAATACGGTTATAGGAAAAACTGAGGGTTCCCCACTGGCCATTAAACATGGGCATAGTGCAGGCGATATTGTGGGAGATCCTGTGCATTCCATGGGTGCTTCGGGAGGGCGAATAAAGGCTACCTATTGGCCCGGAGAGGGCCGAACATTGCCGGAAGGGAGACCTTTGATCTTTTGCCCTGGATGTGACCTTTGACCTTTTGACCCGAAATTCATCCGCGCACTTCCGGATAACCCGCGCGCGTTGCGCGCCGGGCTGGGACGGGCCGGGCCGGGCCGGGCCGGGCCGGGCCGGGCCGGGGAATACCCGGATGGAAAATCCGGATCATACGTGTGAGGGAAAATTGGAACTCTTCTGAAAACCGGAAATGACGTCACACACTTGCGCAGATCCACCAAACCACGTGACCTGTGCAGCAGAATGCTGAAAACGAACGGCACACTTGTCCAGGCGGATGCTCCCTCACGACTGCTTCGCATTGATACCTCACTCGACTCCATCGGACCATTAGTGGCCCACTTCGACCCCAAAACGTCTATTTCCATACCCTTTTCCCACAATTTCCTGTCTGCGCATACGCAAAATGTTGAAAACGAACGACACACTAGTCCAGGCGGATGCTCCTTCACGAGAGCTTCAGAATAAGACCACATACGACACCATAGGATCATTAGGGGCTCAACTAGGCCCCAAAACGTCTATTTCCATACCCTTTTCTCACAATTCCCTGTCTGCGCATGCGCAGAATGTTAAAAACGAACGACGCACTAGACCAGGCGGATGCTCCCTCGCGACGGCTTTACATTGATACCTCACTCGACTCCATCGGGCCATTAGTGGCCCACCTAAACCCCAAAACGTCTATTTCCGTACCCTTTTCCCATAATTTCCTCTCTGCGCATGCGCAGAATGTTGACAACGAACGATACACTAGTCCAGGTGGATGCTCCCTCACGTATGCTTCACATTGATACCTCACTCGACCCAATCGGCCCACTATAGTGGCCCACCTAGACCCCAAAACGTCTATTTCCATACCCTTTCTCTACTGCGCATGCGTAGAATGACGGCAGTTCCACGTCACATCCAGCTCGTTGGATAGTCCCTCACGTATGCTTCATATTGATACTTCACTCGACCCAATCGGTCCGCTAGCTGTCCCTACAGATTGCCGAGCATTCTCACGAATGCGTCCACCTATAAAGACCATTACAACAATAAGCTAGGTAGGTAACCCACGTGATAAGTAACCCACACGCCGGTATATTGAGCTGCATGCAGCACCCATGCAGGTAATCTCCCAGACCAAAAAAAAAGCTGCAGCTATTAAAACTATCGTGTTGTTCACTTACTGGTATACATGATATTACTAACTGATGCTACATGCCAGGGCCGTAGTCAGGATTTACTTAGGGGTGGCTCGCCTTCACTCCAAGGGGCAAATAGGGGGTTCGCTTCAGTTTGAAAAGGGCATTTATATGAGAAAAATATATAATATTTCAGAAAGGGGGGTTTGCCCGAACCCAAAATAACCCCCCTGGCTACGGGCCTGCATGCAGTATGGTACACTATTGTCATGCCTTTCATTTACCAATTAATCGAGTTCAGAAGCTTGCTTGCAAAACTACCATTCGCGAATAATATCTGTTAGTCATAGGGCTTCATACCCTACGCCGCATAGTATAAGCCATCTTCAACACGTCGTGGTTCCTATTTGTGAGCCAAAGGCGAACCCTTGACCAACTTGCATAGCAAACCGCGTTCCGCCCACACACTCCAGTTACGTGACCTAGAAAAACTGCGCTGGAGGTAAAATACGTTTGGGTTTTACTTTCGCTGCTAAACTATTCGCTGATACCGAATGTAAAATATTTAATCCAAGCACGCATAACAACAAAATATTAATGGATAGACCAGTGAAATTTTATAGAAATCCGTGCGTTTCAACCCAATTCAAGTCCTTCAGTGGGAAGGTGAGGTCGGATACACTGACCGCCTTTAAAGCTTCGGTGTTTTCTACATTTGCCTGGCTTGTTGGATGTTTGATGGTAGATGAATGGAGATGAATGAGTTTATTTTTTCTTCAAATAGATTTTGTTTTAAACTATGTTTCCTTATATTTATTAATGTTCATGGTTGTTGAAAAGGTGCATGTTCTTCTGCACTGGGTATCGCACAAGCTATATACTATGGTCTTTTCGATCTGTTGTCACGGTCGCCATGGTCGCGGTGCTTAAGTGATCTGATTGGTCAATATGTACAGGATGCCGCTGTGTGTCGTTGATCGCGATACATTGCCCAAGCGGATTGGGGGCTATATCTATCATAGAGATAGAGATACCCCTGGTTTTAGCGAGGATGAGTGTAAGCATGTTTTGTGTATTAACTGTTATACTGACGAAGGCATGAAGTTTGTTATCCACAGTTTTTGCAGAGTGAGTGTCTCACAAATTTATTTCCATCTGGCAATATGAAAGTATTGACTTGTTTCAGGGGTGCAGTTTGTTACCCCGACGATGTGCATATTGCCCGAGCCGCAGGACATGACAATATGCATGTCAGTAGTAGGAAGCCCGCAAATTCCCGCGCAAAAATGATGGTAAAAACAGTGATAGTGGGGAGTCACTCAAGGACATTTCCGATATGGGTTGTAGCCCCTTGTTCTCTTTTTTGAAAAGTTACCCTGCGCATGCGCACTGAGCAAGTAGCGCTCGGGTGGACATTTTGGGGTCTAGATGTATCTATAGTGGGCCAATTGGGTTGTGTGAGGCATCAGTGTGAAGCACTCGTTGGGGAGCGTTCAACTGGATGGGTGTGGGGTGCAACTGACGTCATTCTGCGCATGGGCAGTAGAAAAAGTGTATAGGAAGGGATGTTTTGAGACCGAGGTGGACCCATAGTGGTCCGGTTGGGCCATATGAGGTGTCATCGTGAAGCTGTTGTGGGGAAGCGTGTCGGCCGTTTACAACATTGTGCGCATGCGCAGAGAGGGAATTGTGAATAAAGGGACGTTTTGGGGTCGAGGTGAACCCATAATGGCCCGAATTGACGAGGGCCCTTCAGGAGGTAAAAGCATTTTGGGAAAGGTATTGCGCCACTATTTCCAAGAACTCTGGCGTTGAATGTATGTGGATATTGAAAAACTCAAAATGTCTTACGGAAGAACTTGATGCTAAAGGTCACATACCGTACAGACATGTATCCACATGGGATTTCTCGACTCTCTATACTACAATCCCTCATCAGGACCTTATTGACCGTCTAAGTTCATTAATAGTATCTGTGTTCCAGAAAACTGATCGAAGATATATTAATGTCGGAAGCCATAAAACATTCTTCAGCTCTACTACAAACAAGAGATATCATTCATGGGATGTTTCTTTGTTTATAGAGTTGCTTGAATTTCTCATTAAAAATATCTATGTGAAATTTGGCAACACAATATATCAGCAGCATATAGGTATTCCAATGGGTACCAATTGTGCACCCCTGTTGGCTGACCTATATCTGTTCTCTTATGAATATGACTATATGCAGGCGCTTTCAAAAACCGATCCATTCAAAGCCCGTTCCTTCTCATTCACCAAACGCTATATAGACGAACTTCTCGCTGTGGATAATCTCTATATAAATGACACAGTGAAGGATATATATCCACCTTCACTGGATTTGAAGGGAAACTACAGATAGCCCTACAGGCACGTCAAATTTAGACCTATATCTCTATAAAAATGAATCTGGCTTTCTCTCTCGTCGACTTTATGACAAAAGAGATATTGATTACAATTTCGACATCGTAAACTATCCCTTTCTGGATAGTAATATTCCAGTGGGACCTGCATGTATGGCGTAATATCTCGCTTAGTAGCATTTGCTAGATCCTGTGTTAAATGTGATGATTTTTTTAATCAACGTCTGAAACATTGTTGCAGAAACTTATAAAACAGGGCTATTCCACCAAGCGCCTCCACTCAAGTTTCTCAAATTTGACGATATATAGCATGCTGATAACAAAATACGAGCGGCTAGCTTTGCAAGATCCCTAGCAGCGCTACGTTTCGTAACTTGTATCTAATTCCAGCAACCGGGCTAGGGGCCGTATGAACCCATGTACTTCAAGATCCTGCATGGTACTCATACTTGAACAGTCACAATCAAGCGTGACTGAGATACATCTTTTTAGATGGCAGGCTCTATAACGAATATTATGGATTAAGAATACTGATCAGCGATACGGTTGATATTTTGGAACATCCGTGATGTCTTGCGGCATCATTGAAAACTGTTGACCGCTTCTCTCTTGCAGGAAACAAGCCTATGTTTATGTATACTATGATTGTCTTTTTGAATTTGGTGCTAATACTGTTATGTGGAAAATGGAATAGGTCTTTGGATTATGGACGCGGATATTCTCTAATGGACGACGGCTGGATTATGAATGACGGACTAGACGCTTGTAATATAGGCTATGTGATTTTTATAAGCTTGTCGTGAGACAGAAGTTGTATAATGCGATAGCGAGTTCTGTCCCTCTGTTACCTTTCGAAAGATGTGCAATATTTTCAGTTCCAGGGCATGGAATGCTACCAAATGAGGCAAACAGGTACCTTATTCATTTTGAGGTCAAAACGTCAGAAGTCAATGTCATTGTGGTCGAAAATCAATAAATCATTTGAAATCGTTATATTAGTTCTATAAGTACAGTTCTACCCCTTGGCTAATTAGTTTTCATAGTTTTTCCATCTCTGTCCATCTTGCTTGTTAACCTAATATCTGTTGAATGATTGTTGTCCGGTTTTCCCAATTCCTGTAACATATGTAACTGGGTATGGTTCAGAAGCCTATTGCAGATGACTGACGACCTACTTCATGAAGGTCAAATTCTAGTACCGGTAGTGGTAATATCTTTTGAATGATTACCTCTAGGCTCTTCAAATGGATAATATATGCAACTGGCGATTGATTAGAAACCTATCCAATTTGGCAGACCTTGATCAATTTTATCAAGGTCAAATTATAGTTATTGCAGTATCTGGAGGGATCATAGCAGGCTCTCCAAATTCACAATACATTATATATACAACTGGTGATTGACCATGTTGACTAAAAGAATATTTAACTTGGTCGACCTTGACCTATTTTATCGGGCTCAATTAATGTGACGTATTTAAACGCGTCACAGCTAGGCATTCCAAAACCACACTACATTGGTCACTGACGATGGACTAGAAGCATATACAAGTAGGCTATCTTTTGTGGAATTATGGCTCTAGACTTTCCATATCCAGAACATATGTAACTGGTGACGGGTCGGTTTATTGAAGATGACGGGCACCTATTCATTCTAAGTAAAATTCAGTTTTTATGAACATTTTAAGGAACATAGCTAGACTAAAAACTTGTGTATTTTAAGTTTTGGTTTCTGCAGTCACAGATTGCACGGGCGTATATTGAAGCCCTATGGATCCTATAGATATTTTCAATGGAATTTTACAGAATTTTATTTAGATATCCTATATAGACCTTCCTCGAATAATCCTACAGGATCTTCTGAGATAGCCCATAGGATTCTGAAGGATTCCCTGGAAGATTCTGTAGGATTTCTGTTCACAATATTTTCCTAGCTTTCAGCATAGACCTGGTCAAGGGACGAGAACCCAGTTGTGAACTGATTGTCTTAATTCAGACAGAGATCCCCTTTTTAGGTAACAGCTGTGTAGATGGTAATCTATGTGTCTTGAAAACGTTATTGCTTTCGGACAGGGATGCCTATTCAAGGTAACTGTATATGGTACTTGTGTTCATAGTAACGTTTGAATTCACGAACCTTTATCTGGTTGAATATTGAATGACGGACTAAGCGGTTGTATTGAAAACGTTATAATAATCATTGACCCTGTCTGCCTTATTTCAGACTCTGATCCCTGTTTTGGGAACCCTGCATAAAGTAACTGTGCAGATGGTACTTTAGGTGTCTTAAAAACGTTATTGTGAACCATTGAAACTGTCTGCCCGATTTCAGACTCGGTTCACTTTTTGGGGTAACTTTGTGGGTTGCACTTGTGTTTATGGTAACGTTTAAATTCACGGACCAGCGTCGCATTCAAATTATAGGGGTCCGGTCCGATAGTCGGTAATCGAAAGAATTTCCGCGTCTGTAATCGAAAGACTTTCCAATGACAGTTAGCATCAGTCTCAAAGGTGCATTAAACGAAAATTTAATTAAACACACAAGATAGTTTCCTGCAAAGGAGAAGCGGTCATCAGTTCTCAATGATGAGACAAGACACCATGATGTTCTTTACTTACAAACCTCATCACTGAAAAGAATTCTTTATCCATATGAATTTCCAAGTCGTTTTCTAGAGTGACACATGAAGTCACGCTTTGACTGTAACTTCATTTGAAGCCTATGAATATGTATACACAAGACGTTCGCGGCCCTAGCCTTTGGTTGAGCGAAGTTACGAAAAGTAACGTAAGAGTTCTTGTACACGAAGATCGTAGTTTGACATGCCATTTCTGTCCTGATTGCTACAATGTTTTCACTAGCGACAGGGCACATTAGATGCCTTGACATTAGAGAGAAGATCATACGGTACAATATTACGGAATGATCTCTGGCCCATTATCAGAATGCTTTGTGAACCATGCAGGGAATGTAACGTGAGGACCTTGCGTGTGTATTTTTTTTTTTAGACTAAAAGGACAGTCTGCTATCCTGTCAAGCCGAGCTTTAATGGCTTATGTACATCTGAGTGGCTTGAGGTATTGGTCAGTGAAAACTTGGAACTCTTAATTTAACAGCCCCCAATTCAGCTGTGTCCTTTTGATGTACGTTAACACGCACAGTCGCATAAAAAGGGCAGAACACGTATGTATACTACAGACGCCCCTGTCGTCTTTATTATACTCGGCAAATTGCTTCGTCGATAGCCAACATCTAATGGCACCTTTCGTTACGCCGACTGCGTTTGGTGAAATATCCAAACGTCTCTGCTGAATACAGCCTGTCCAAAGACGGCTGAGATTGCAGATGATGTTGCCAAACATAGCAATTTATGTAAAAACGGCGATATCTTCCTCGTTCTCCCAAGCACTTCAGATTGTCAAAAAAAAACTTTATTTTCAAATGTGTATCTCTTCCAATTTCTGTGGCCACTAAACCGACTTCCTTGATTATTTCAGCTGGGACCCCTTATGTAGTTGGTTATTTGAAGTAATCTTGCCGCTCTCTCACATAAAGCGTCCATCTTCTTGGAGATGTTCTGTGTTTTCTGAGGGATTAACGCATCGTGCTGCACGGCCTCGTTCAGACCTCGTTCAATCGTACGTTAAGGAGTGTATCAGCAATTGGAAAACGATAATTTGATCTTTGCCGGTGAAACCACAGGCTTGTCCGTGTGTATGTGGGCAGGCAGACCAGTGGGAATCAGTTGATTGAATGCAAGTTCCTGTCAGTGTATAGTAAGCTAATTGGAGTAAAGTTAATCGGCCTGTTATCGGTATTACAGCTTGTCCTGACAGCACATGTGCCAGGTTCTTACAGAAGGAACAAGCTGCTCCCGGTCTGGTGGGGATCTTTCCACATTCACTAGCAACTTCGATACCTTCATGAACACGTGCTCCACTAGCAACAAGATTACGTTTGCCAGTTTCAACATTAATACCCAAGAGATACCCCGAGGGCAAACAGCCCATTTGTCTGGAAATCCCCCGGATCCAAAAATAACGTGAATAGAAGCGTTGTTAAACGACTGCGCTGCAACGTGTCTTCAATTTGATTATTAACTCCTGTTATAGGTTGTGCAACGCGGCCCATCCAAATGGTGCTATTTGTACACGTACTTTGCCAAAAATGGTAAGTCGTACGTGTTTCCCGCTGGATTGAATCCATTTATTCATAACGGTGAAAAAAGCAAGAAGGGATTTTAACCGAAAGACAGGACAAAAAGTACTCGGACGAGATTATTTCTCTGTGATTTTCTATGCAATGGTGTGGGATTTATTTATTTGCATTCTGTAATATGCTGGTCGATGCGTGAAAGTGGATAGTAACTATAGACAGTGTCTATTAAGGATATTACCATTTGATACACAGAGGAATTTATCCAGAAGTAACAAAACAGGTAAGCCAATTTATATTTCTTATTGGTAGTTGTAGCTTTAGTATTTATGCTCCAGCATCCCATTCACTGTTGCATCACACCTGATCCTTCCAGTCTCCTTTACCTCAAGGGCAATAACTTTTGTAGCGATATTGAGAACTGTTGAAACCGTTCTGATTTTTATTTTCTGGCAACTATGACAATCTGGACCACAGATAAATTCTGAGCGTTTGTCTATCAAATAGTTACATGCGATTTTCCTACCTCGTCCAAGTCACAACTTTTATATACTGTCTGGTGCAATGAGGGTATGGAACTTATGTCGGACCAGCGCTACTATTCCAGACAGAATGTCAAGAAATCTTGAGGTATTGAAGATATTATGTCGGTTCAAGCACGAAGCCATGATGTACTTGAAAACCCGGTAATATAGTTTAACACCTCAGACCACAGTGAAATTTATAACCATTTTGCGTGAGAATGCCTGGCGACTAAACTCTCAGACGTGTGTACCAACACAAGTACTGGAGACAAACAAATATCCACAGACTGTTATGTTAGCGATCAATATGCCGGTATTAAGGCACAAAGCAAGTAAAGTTAGCATATATGATGTACACCCACCCTGGAGATTGTCTGTGCGTTGAGTAAAGGTTCCACAAAGAACATATTGATCACTGCGATATGGTGCTATCGAAAGCTGCACTCAGATAAGGCAAGGGTCCTCTCACGCCATCCCAGCGCAATGCAAAGTTTACTCGCTGTCGTACAACAGTTGAGATTTTCGGAGAATAGACATGCTCTCTGCTATTTGCTGTTTGCAATGCAGAATGTAGCGTAACAAACTCAAAAGTTTCCCCTCAGTGCATCCATTATTGCAGGCATCCGCTGAACTGTCGGAAAAAGCACGGGTGTCAACACTGGGACCTGATCAGAATTGATACAGTTGTCCCATCCATTTCCTCGACGATTGCTTCGAGAGCATGCTAACGGGAATTCATGTCACGAAGTTTGTGTAACGGCAAATTTTGTCCAAAACATACATGTTCAAATGTAAATATTTGCGGATCCGTCATCTTGTATTCTCATATCATAAAGATCGTAGCAACTTTTGTGCGCATGGCTCTCGACAAATCTGCATCATCCGTTTCTAGATGGAGCGGAGTGGGCTTATATCCAGGATTAGCACAGCTATACGCTGTAGTCTCTGCTCTTAATTAAGCATCTAATTCATTCATTCTTCTGTAATTTATACCGGATGCATTCTCTATCTCGTATGCAGATGCACGCTTCGTGTGTCGATTCAAATTGATAAAAATGAATGCGCATGCGCACCGCGTTTTGAACCAGTCAGTGCAATCAGAAGCTGTTACACGGGCAGTTTATGAGATTACAAACTCTGATATTGGGAGAGTGTCATCTTGTTGCCAGGGGGAAAAAAGGAAATTGTTATATATCACTATATCGCCGATTCGTCAGAACGTGTAACGATCTCCTTAAGGGCTTGCAGCCCACATGGGGATCAAAATTAACGAAAACTTTTTTATTGCACATTTCTTTAATATTATATCGATTTTGTCTCCGGGTGAGATTATTTTCGTGAAGGCATGTTTGCTTAGATGCAATTTTAGTCTACAAAATCTTATTTTTAGCGAAAAAGGATTTCGCCTGCTTGAGCGAAGACCCTCTAAGCCTGGCAATTAACACTTGCGTCACTCGACACTGCAGGGCACAGGCCCTCAAACCAAGAGTTTTGGGGGTGTGGACGGTGGTATTACGGTGAAGTGTCGAAATATGGGGTCTCTATATATAACCTCATACTTTATGTAAAAATACAAATACACCAAGGTCTGAAACGCACTTTGGGTGAAACGAGAAATAAACGGTTTACCTTCAAACAAAATACATCAGCATATTCTACAATTGTCACTCTATATATTCCCGTCGTCAAATTAGTAAATTTGTGCAATTTTATACCTTTGCCGAGCGATTCAAAATCCAATCTGACTGTCCATTCAACCCGGCACAGCAAGATGATCGCCTGCTTCTTTCTCAATTCTGATTGGTCAGTCGCGACACGCCTCCGGCGAGAAAGGTCACGCACTGATCAGCTAACCAATCAAAAATGAGAAAGAAGCGGGCATGGTTATTCTGAACTAGGTAAATAAAAAAGCGGTAACTGGGATATATCAATGTTCAAAGTGTGGCCATCGCATTTCATTCCAGTTTGTTCAATTGAACACACATAAAATTCCACAAAAAAGATATGGGTCCATTTTTTCAGAACTGAGGCACCGATATTTTGTTAAAGGGTTGTTCTGCTCGGCAAAATTAACAATTGAATGGAAAATTTGGAATGCTCATTTTCGACGATGATGTACATTTAAATTTGAATAACCTTATTCCCATCGACTCCACAACCAATGAATTCATATATTTATATCCGCTCGAGTGGAATGCAAGCCCTTAAGCTTGTATTGCCTTAAGTTGGGAAACAGAATTTCTAGCAATATGAATATTCGTAGAAGTATTCAAGTTCATCAGAGATTTACTCATTAATTCAATCACGAAAAATATCAGTAATATGTATGATACGTCGGTCTAACGTTAACGTCAAAAAGTTATGTAAATGCTCCACTGTCATTATCTCATCGATTCAAATCGATAAAGATGAATGCGCATTCGCACCGCTTTTGGACCAGTGCAATCAGAGGGTGTTACACAAACTCTGATATTGGGAGAGTGTCATCTTGTTGCCAGGGAAAGAAAGGAAATTGTTATATTTCACTATATCGCCGATTCGTCTGAACGTGTAACGATCTCCTTAAGGGCTTGCAGCCCACATGGGGATCAAAATTAACGAAAACTTTTTTATTGCACATTTCTTTAATACAATATCGATTTCTTTCTCCGGGTGAGATTATTTTCGTGAAACATGTTTGCTTAGGTGCAATTTTAGTCTTCAAAATCTCATTTTTAGCGAAAAAGATTTCGCCTGCTTGAGCGAAGACCCTCTAAGCTGGTAATTAACGTGTGCGTCACACCACACTGCAGAGGTAATCACTATCAGTTAATATGCCCTAATCTGTTTATCGCTTTTATTCTGTTGATTTATCCAGTTTTATAAGTCAAACCGTTTATTTCTGGGAAAGTATTGATCATGGAGATTCGAAAGGTGATGGTACGATAAGGCGGGGTTTTGGCCTATACGTGGTGCGGTTGAAATCGAAAAAATAAAATGTCCCAAAAATACTTAGGTTTTAATGTAACGGCAAGAGAAAATATAAGTACACAATATGTGAAAGTTTTAATGCGATTGCGTTGTGATTATAGTTATCACATGAAACTGAAATCCACAGCTCGTGCTATTTCGTGAAAAAAAGGGTCTAAATCGAGTCCTTCAGACACGCATTTAGACGCAAAGGACTCCTTGGACCAGAACGCCATTCAACCTGGTGGTGTGTGGTAACATTATATTCCCACTGCTGGAAGATCTTTTTGGTCCAAGGGGTCCTTCATACTAAAAAATGAAAAGTTATGATTCATAACGTTTGAAGTTTTCGTAAGTAGATTAAAGTGACAAAATAGCCTGTTACAGTTGTTCGTATGTCCTGGTGTAGTGAACACGAACGTTGGATCACAAGCGCCTCGAAATTTTCTTTTACCGAGTTCGAATCCCAGGAGGTCAACATGTGTGACGTCGACAAAGCGCCTCGAAATTTTCTTTTACCGAGTTCGAATCCTCGAAAGTTATTTCAATCTTTCTCATTTTTGTAAAAAAAAAAAATGCATTCATTATATCTGAAATAAGATTTTGGGCTATCATTATGAACCAATTAAAAGTAAAATAAATATTGTTTACCGATGACCCGATACCGTGTGGACATTACGGGCCAGTCAAACGTTGAAATCGAACGATCAGTCGCTACCTGTTACAACGGCAATATATTCGCCTAAATTGTGTATTTATTCTCCAATATGTGCATGTAAAATCGACTGCAACGTGGTGAAATAATAACGTCTTGGTACCGGACATTCAGTCCGTTGATTGACAGTTGCCGCCGACGACAAGTTGTACATTGCGTTGTGATTGACAGATGGAGAGAAGAAATGTACATTCCTATATGAGTCGGCTGGCTGTGGGCAAAAACCCCGCCTTACAATACCATCTCCTTTTGCATGGTTATTCTGAACTAGGTAAATAAAAAAGCGGTGCCTCAGTTTTCTATATGTTGTTCTGGTTGTTGGGATATACTAATGTTCAAAGTGTGGACATCGCATTTCATTATAGTTTGTTCAATTGAACACACATAAAATTCCACAAAAAAAAGATCTGGGTCAATTTTTTCAGAACTGAGGCACCGATATTTTGTTAAAGGGTTGTTTTGCTCGGCAAAATTAACAATAGAATGGGAAATTTGGAATGCTCATTTTCGACGATGATATACATTTATATTTATATAACCTTATTCCCATCGACTCCACAACCAATAAATTCATATATTTATATCCGCTCGAGCGGAGTGCAAGCCCTTAAGCTTGTATTGTTCTAAAAGTTGGGAAACAGAATTCCTATCAATATGAATATTCGTAGAAGTATTCTAGTTCAACAGAGATTTACTCATTAATTCAATCACGAAAAATATCAGTAACATGTATGACACCTTTTTCGTCGGTCTAACGTTATCGTCAAAAAGTTATGTAAATGCTCCCCTGGCTTTATCTCATAAATGTTTAATGTTTATCGTAAAAGGCGCCAGTTAGAACCGACCCATCCATTTTCACATCTGTATCCAACCTTTCATGGTTCCCTTTCTTGGAAACTCGGGGAGCTTTGGGAGCTCCGTATAGCACTACCCAAATATAGATTATATCTTTTATGTCTCTGGTATGGTCGACTTCTGGTTGAGAATGTATTTATCTGCTCATCCTCTCACGTAACCTGGGCGATAAATTTTGGTTATTCACAGACAACATCTGTCTTCGGACTCTCTAGTGTATCGTTTCAAAGGCACATCTATAAATCTTCTTATTTGAGCTCCAGTCGAAAACAAGCCGTCATCAATTTTTACTATCATCCCATCACATGATACAATCATACACAAAACACCTTTGTCCGATAGTGTGTAAGGGAAACGTGGAATGCTCGAACTTGTAGTTTGTTGCATGAGAAGTTCCTCGTGCATTTGAGGTAAGTTGAAATTTTCGGTGCTGTTGTGTCCGAGTCCCAACTTGAATGAAGACCGACATGTAGCTCCGGTGGGGCCCTTTTCTATATTGTTTGCGAACAAGGCCCCGGTTCCGAGTCATTCACCAGCTGCAGTTGTTTGAAAAATGCTGTACAGCTCATATTTTCCGAAGCCGTTAGTCACAAACAATAATTGGATTCTGTGTGATCATACCTTGGTATTCAGGTCTCGTTTATCAGAAACTGTCCCGTTTTAGCTTCACGACAGACCGAAACTGAATAGTTTCTGATAAACAAGAGCTGAATATAAAAGTAAGATCATACAGAATCGAATTATTTTATTGTTTGTGACTAATGGATTCGGAAAATAATAGCCGTCCAGCATTTTCTCAAGAACTACGGCTTGTGAATGGCTGGTGTTCAGGGGAGCCGGTCTTACAAAGCGTGCGTAAGCTTACGCTCGACGTCAGTACCACGGTGACATATACATGTACCTTCAATATTCGTCATCATGAAGGTCACACCATGCATAAACTACGTACGTTTTGTAAGACCGGCCCCTATGTCTTTGGATATCCAAGTCTATATCCCTTCCGGTATCATTCCATCAAAACATCAGGCGTAGCCTGGTCGTTTCCAGGCACGATCAATCACTCATTTTCACCAAGGCTATTTATTATTCAGCAAACATTATATCAAATCCAGATATGTAGGGATTATCATATTTAAAAAATTCAGCGCGGTGACCTGTATGATGTTATAGCTTGCTATATAAACTTTACATGCTTACAAGTATCATGAATGTGGAAAGATAGACAACAGATATAATTTCTTTATAACATATTGCAATACTTTTTAACTGCATACGATGTTTTCTTACGGCGCCTTGTAGCATTTGCTTAAATTATCCTCTCAAGAAACTTCATGGCTATTATCAACAGCATCCATCCAAGGTTTCTGAATGTGTTGATAGACAGCACACAGTGGTGACAAGAAAATATCTCACCGTATACAGCATCTCTGCCTCAATGTTCCCATATAAGTGATCATATTCAATGCATGACCACTGAGATCTATTATAAAGGGATACAAGACGGTATTCACTGCAACTCTGTTTTACTTAGGGGGATTTGGCTTAATGTCACACTCAAGTTTGTTTCACTCATATGGTGACAGTCAGTTTGGTTGGTGGAGGAAGCCGGAGTACCCGGAGAGAACCACCTCCCTTGGGCAAATAACTGACAAACTTCCACACATGAACGAGCTGGGCTCGAACCCGTGCCGGTTCAGAGGTGTGAGGCTAGTGGTCACCAGCGAAACGCCTTAGACCACTCGGCCTACTATTTTACTGTATACATGTGGTGAATATATCACTATAATACAATCGGAAAGTATTTTATGTGAGTGAACATTGGATTTACATGTTTACAGCGTGTTCCTTTCAACAAAACACCTAAACATACGATTCATTCTTTTCGGACGGACTGGGCACATATCTGGACAGCCTAATCAGTGGCCCATGTAGTTAGTCTACAAAGGCCTATTTGACACTGAGCAGATTTAGACACGGATCAGATTACCCCACTATCGTATCGCCACAGCCACAAAAAAAATACAGCTGCAACTCTCCTACATTGTATATGCGATCGGGTTCTCAGTATCTTGAAACTATTTCATTGAAACCACTGGACACAATTATTGGTCAATCAAATGAACAGGAAATATGAAATTGAAGAAGTGAATACAGTCAGATAGTTGATTCACTGAATCTCGACTTGCATGTTATTCATTGACCACGTGTTGTGACATCTGTCCATGACCTAAGTTTACTTTCACGAATGGTCCGGCTTCACGTACGGTGAACTCTCGTTTTGGTGCCTACTTTTTCAGACATTCTCAAATTGGTTGCGTCTGTCTTATCGCTCTTTTTTGAGAATGCTATAATGATTGTCCTCGCTTTTTATAGGCGCGCAGAGGGAGATAGAGAATCATATGGGCGTAATCAATTATGAAAACGGTTTTTTTCGAACAGATAACAAACAAAAAGGTTTCCGCAGGTTGTGTTCAAAATAAAGATATTTTTCATTAATGTGATAACTACACCAATGTGATAATTCGACTGATCAAAATTGTTACTTAACTGTAACATTCTGCAAAAAAAAAGATCGCGAAAACAGCCAGGTTTTCCGGTGAATATTTGCTATATCCTGTGCTAATGCGATGGAGTGCTTCAGTGTGACCATCTCCAATCCTTTATGTCCAAGCCGTGATCGGTAAATTGGAAAATGATCCTTCACAGTGGCGTACATTCATTTAAGAAATTTTGAAGTAGAAAATGCACGATATACGTTTGGAAGAAAAGCGCATACATGTACACATTTAGAAGAAAATCACATACATATGCACATATTTGGAAGAAAATCGAAAAGCTGACAACACTCTCGTGGCCGCCATCTTGAATTTACCAATGATGCCTGTCTCTGGGATCATCCTGGGAGTAGAATGTCGTGGTTGTTTTCTGTCTGATGGCATGGACAAAGCAACAACAGTGAATTCGTTGTGTACTTTAAATACTGCGCTAGCTTCCCATTACTCTATTCCCAGACGTATGAACAGGCGATAGTTTCTCCAAGTGTGTGCATTTTCTATCTCAAGATGCCTGATATGAATCCGTTTCACCTCCATGATTTTTTACCTCAATACACCAAGCAGCTCTTGTGGGGAAATTTACAGAAATAAAAAAAGGGTGAAAGAGCAGGACGAATTCATTCGACATTTTCTCGTATCCAAATACATACCGTGTAAATTAGCTCCTGTGGTGATGATTTCCGGGAGAGCTGAGCACTAACTTTGTTGGAGACAATATTTACCACAAGTAACGGCTTACACGCGAAGGGCTGAAGGTTGCTCCTCTTCGACTTTTGCTATGCCTATATAAAGGAGCGCCTCTATGCCAATTTTGATGCTTTTATCATAATAGTAAGGCAACGAAATGACGAGGGACAGCTGTCGGATTGAGCGATTCAATGATCAATGCCTGTGATTTACCGAACACGTAAGGGATGTTTGACTTGTAGACGATGCTCACCTGGAGTACGGCTGTTCGACAAGATATTGGGAGAGCGGGGAGGCAGGGTTCCACAAAGAACATATTGATTAGCTGGCGTTATGGTACCCTTAAAGTATCCTCGACTGCGAAGCATGTATACCATCGGGGCTCTCACCATTATGGAGAAAGGCCAAGCTGTGCTGTATTTACTCAACTCTTGCCTCGGCAAATTTACATAGCAGTTTAACAGTTTGGCAAGCGTGTATGTTGTCCCATATTACCATCATCTTTGCTGAGGTTTTTGGACTTTCTGTGGCTGTAAACACGAAAACGTGACTAGCCCGGGAAAGTTTTCGCCCTTGATCACCTGTTACGACACATGCTGTTACCAGCCGTGTCATTATCACAACGCTGTTCTCCGGTTTTTCGTTATTTTACCCCAGACCAAACACCTTCAATCTTAACGATGGTGTCTGAGGAGGTCGGCCACTTGATCTCTGAAGAGTTTAAGAGGGCTGCTATTCGGAATATCACTACCATTTATTGAAGTCAAACTGTCTTGGCGCAAGACGATTGGAAGTTTGACTGTAGATCCATTTATCGCTGTGTTGAAGCAAGAGGAGTGGACGTTTGACTGTGGATTCATTTATCGCTGTGTTGAAGCAAGACGATTGGACGTTCGACTGTGGATCCAAATCATCGCTGTGACGAAGCAAGACGAATGGACGTTTGCTGTGGATCCAATCATCACTGTGATGAAGCAAGACGAATGGGCGTGTGACTGTGAATCCAATCATCACTGTGTTGAAGCAAGACGTCACGCGTGGACGTGTTACTGTGAAACCAGTTATCATTATGTTGAAGCAGGACGAACAGACGTTTGACTGTGGATCCAGTCATCGCTGCGATGAAGTGAGACGAATGGAAGTTTGACTGTAGATCCATTTATCCCTGTGTTGAAGCAAGACGAGTGGATGTTTGACTGTGGATCCAGTTATCACTGTGTTGAAGCAAGACGAATGGACGGGTTTGACTGTGGATCCAATCATCACCGTTAGGAAGCAAGACGAATGGGCGCTTGACTGTGGATTCAGTCATCGCTGTGTTGAAGCAAGACGAGTGTACGTTTTACTGTGGATCCAGTCATCACGGTGATGATCCAAGACGAATGGACGTTTAACTGTGGATCCAGTCATCGCTGTGTCGAAGCAAGACGAATGGACGGTTACCAGTGGATCCAATCATCACTGTGTTGAAGCAAGACGAATGAACGTTTGACTGACGATTCAGTTATCACTGTTGAATCAAGACGAATGGACATTTTGGCTGTGGATCCAACGTCCATTCGTCTTGCTTCGACACAGCGATGACTGGATCCACAGGCGAATGTCCATTCGTCTTGCTTCAACACAGTGATGACTGGATCCACAGTCAAATGTCCATTCGTCTTGCTTCAACACAGCGATGACTGGATCCACTGGTAACCGTTCATTCGTCTTGCTTCGGCACAGCGATGACTGGATCCACAGTTGGGTTGAAACAGGACGAATTGGGGACCTTTGAGTGTATATCCAGTCATCCCTTTGATAAAACAAGATGAATAGACGTTCGAATCTATATCCAGCCATCAGTTTGATGAAGCCAGTTATTACGGCGTATGTGTGTGTTATGTGAAGTCTGGAATGGTTTCGTACTTGAATTATGGTTGGTTGAACAATGACTGTGTAATCTATAACAGTCAAGCTGGGTCTCTCTTTTGGTTGTCTGTGTACTCAGATAGCTTTCGCGAAAATTTTCATCCCGTATTGCCATGTCCTGTACATAAAATTTCACTCAACTGTGAGTTGATACTTCACTCAAGTTCAGTGAAGTTTATTCCACTTTAGTTCAATTTCCGTGGAAGTCAATAAGATTGAGTGAAATTTTTCACTGAAGTGCTTGAGTGGGATGAATTTACACTCGTACTTGAGTGAAATTTCAGTCAAGTTTTTTTAGATATCGGTAGGACACCGGTATGCCACTACAGGCATCACAGCAACAGCAGTGGTAATAATTTACCAATCATGGGGCCCAATCGGGCAGAATTTTACCAAAGGGGATAATAGATATGTTATAATAGGAATGCGATAATATAAATATTATTTTACAGTTATTTCCATCAGAATGCTCTCGTTCCTATACTGGAAAAAAACTGTAAGATCATTACCTACATCATTTACAACGATCCTGTTAGCACTACTGTTAAGCCACGTCAGTTTCTCTGTAGGTGTAACACTCAATATCCCTATCGGACCAGTATGTCCATTCAGGTATCAGAATATTATGTCCCTACAGGTCCTCAGATATTGACAATATGTTATCTTAATAAACGATTCGAGTATATCCCTACAGGCATCACACATATTGACAAATCCCACCAGCAAATCCTTCCGTCTTGGGTATGGTATACGTGATCAATCTGACGTCAGTGGAGAAAGAGCGTCAATTAACACATGATATATATAGTTGTATGTATCAGATAGTTAGAGCGAATATGAATCACCGAGAACGGACCGGTCGCCGCCGTCGTCCTCTGAAATTGCTGAAAATGTTTTGTGACGCTTTGCCATGTACCTACGTAAGAAATTTCGTGGCTTGTGTTGTAACTCGATTTGTTAGCGACCTGTTGGATTTTCATATTTACTAATTTATCGTGCAGTTTTTGCAAAGAAAACACACAACTAAATCATTCTGAACGAAAGATCGACCAAAAAATGCCTGTTTTAAAGCTGACGTCACGGGTAAGAAAATTATTGCGGGGGGATCCCTCCCCAGACCTGGACAGGTCCCAGAAGCCCAGGCCAGATAGGGTTAACTGACTCACACTCTAAAGTCCAAATCTCTGGGAAAGGAGTGTCAACTGAGTATTATACACTGGAGCACTCAAAGGTTCTGGTAAAGAATATACATAACAATCACTGATAGGCCTACTGTTGTATCCTCTTAAATTTTTTACAAAATTTTAGGACAGTGCGAGGAGAAGTCCGATATCAGTCCACATGCTGCATACAATTGGGTGGGGCTCCCGGGATTGACCTGGGATGTCGTTGTGCACACTCCAGGTCTTGGTAAGATTAGGCCTCAGCTCATCAGGCAGCTTGTCGTAAGAGGTGACTAACTGGGGCACCCGTGAGGTTCCCGGGTGTGAAAAGAAATTGGGGTTAGCCGTGTTAGTCTGTATAGTATAAATGAATAACAAAGGTTGGCACCTTTAAGACTAACTATAAGTTTAATGGTCACGAGCTTTCGCAGATAGTGGATATCTGCTTCGTCAGGTCCTTTTCGGGTGTGAAAAGGAATAGGACACCACCCGTGGGGTTCCCGGGTGTGAAAAGGAATAGGACCCAACGTCGTGATATGACTGAAATATAGTTGAAAGCGACGTTAAATCATATTCACTCATTCGCCCTACAACTGGCTGCGTGAGGAGTGGGGAGGGAGAGTGATGTCCGAGCAAGTTTGGAACCGATCTGAAATGGATCTCAGTCCTAGGAAGTTTAGTCTGTCCTCGAAAGCTATGGTACGGAATCAAGGATAAGTTGGAACACAGCAAGCAGTCTCAAGTTCTCAGCGGGCTAAACTATCCTTGAACACCGGACTGAGTATTGGACAGTTCCCCTTGGCAAATGAATCCCCGTGAGCCAACCATCGAAGTCTTGGGTATCTGCAGAAATTCAATAAACGAAACACACAGCTGAATATTTTAACATACTCTATCTATAACAGAAGATATCAGCAACTTGTTCCCTCTGTCTGGTGGAGATAAACTTCTGGGGTACCGGCAACATATTGTTTCTGTGTTGTATACTTAGACAATGAGATTGGCCGGACACCTGAGGCTGACTTACTGCTAACGGACTCTACATCCTTGGACCAACAGTTAGAGCTGTCACATGTCTTTGTCTGGGGCGTGATGGATGGCGAGTGTATGTCCGAGGAAAGCCGAATGGATCTTCAGAATGGCTATAGAAAATCCGTTTACCGTTGATATATGTGCTCTCACCAAATTAACTGGCTACATAATTCAATGGACATGTACAACAACATTCATAAGCCAGCCGTATGTTTCCTTTAGTCAAAGCGTAGATCTTGGTCTTCTTTAGCAGCTAAATCCTTATATGTATAGGTGGAAAATATCACCAGTTATTTTCAGTCTTCAGGGATAATTTGTTTAATTATTAGATCTTCGCTAGATAATTGCAAGGTAGAGGGGATAACATGTTACCAGTGATATTGAGAATACTGTATGGTGCTCCCAGCTTGAAAGTCCTAAGCATTGGTCGGTGTATTATAAGTCGTTGCACAAATCAATCATAATTCCAGGTCGATTAGAGGCGTATTCATGTTAAGGATGTCCGCTGCTGGTAAATAAAAGCAATTAACTTTTTGAATAATGTGTGTTTTTGCATTCATAATTGTGTAATATGAGGAAAAACAAAGAAAAATATATAGATGGGTGTGTATTTTTTAGCTGTAGGCAACGTTAAGTGGACCCATAATCCATTTGATAACCAGAAAACATAGGGAATAGCCCTAGTTTTGAAGCATATTCGTTAAAAATTCTTATAATTAGTATTTAACTTTTTCTTATATTCTAACTGTTTGCAGATAATCACAATATCTATCAAAATTCATCAAATTGGATGGATGTTGCTGTGCAAAAGTCTCGGCTAGAAGGTTTTTAAAGGAAATCCCTATATCTTAACCTAGGAAAGGGAGATAACCCAATAGGAAAAACAGTCAAAATGGCCGCCGAAGCCAAAAATCACCAGCGAACATCCTTCAACCTATCTGGCCTGCATGGGTCATTATGGCCTTCTACCAAACTTTTCACAGTAGCTCCGGAAGGGAGAGAACAAGTGAGCTGAAACTTTCAGACTTTTAGCGCAAAATCTTATTGGCCTCATTTTGAGACTTTTTGCATGATCCTAGGTGTAGAGAACCATGGGGAAATTCAAAATGGCGGTCACGAGGTTTTCTCAAACAGTCGTGTTTTGGGGCTTTTCTAACCATTTATCGGAGTTTTCTGGGCTAAAAGGACATGAAAGTATTTTATTTTGCCAGAACTAATTATTCTCCATCATATTAATTACTTTTTTGAGAGAAAATATCGAAGAATAAAAAATTCGGAGAATCGGTCCAAATATGGGCAAACAATGGCTTCTGACAATATGAAGGCACTGTGATTACCATCTAGGATTTTGTTACATTTTCTTGTAGAACTTGCCGCAAATCTGTAGTATGAAAAGTCTCAGAGCTCTACCCCAAAGGGCTGTTCATTAGTTTCGATCACGGGTCCGTGTCTCCTCCAATAAAACAATGATGATATACTATACCTATATATAAAGATATAGTATATAGCAGCGTGAGGTAACAACAATATCGATTATTCAGCCTTGTTTTATTGATTTGGTCTTGCGCTCTGGATGTTCATGGTTGTAATGGTCTATACTGTGGGTTTTCATGGCTACAATGATATGTTCCTGGCTAATATGATATATACTGAAGATGATCAACGGTCATGGTTATAATGATCTATACTGTGAATGTTCATGGCTACATTGATCTATACTGTGAATGTTCATGGCTACAATGATCTATATGCCTACTGTGATTGTTCATGGTTACAATAATCTATACTGTGATTGTTCATGGTTACAATGATTTATACTGTGATTGTTCATGGTTACAATGATCTATACTGAGACGGGCATGGCTACTGTGATTTATACTGGGGCGGTCATGGCTACAATGATCTGTACTGTGATTGTTCATGGTTACAATGATCTATACTGTGATTGTTCATGGTTACAATGATCTATACTGTGGGTGTTCATGGCTACAATGATCTAGTATGTGGATGTTCATGGCTAAAACTGTGAATGCTCATGAGTATAATTATCTATACGGTGTTTAGGCTCAATAATATATACTGTGGATGTACATGGCTGCATGGATCTATACTGTGCAAGTTCATGGCTATGATGATCTATACTGTGGATCTTCGTGGCTACAATGATCTATACTGTGGACACTGAAGACAACAATGATATATAAACTGTGGATATTGATGGCTACAATGATCTATACTGTGGATCTTCCTGGCTACAACGATCTATACTGTGGACACTGAAGACAACAATGATATATAAACTGTGGATATTGATGGCTACAATGATCTATACTGTGACTGTTCATGGCTACTATGATCAATACTGTGGATATGGATGGCTACAATGATCTATACTCTGGCTGTTCATGGCTACAATGATCTATACTGTGTCTGTTCATGGCTACAATGATCTATACTGTGAATGCTCATGGCTACAATGATCTATACTGTGGTTGTTCATGGCGACAATGACCTATACTGTGGCTGTTCATGGCTACAATGATCTATACTGTGGCTGTTCATGGCTACAATGATCTATACTCTGGCTGTTCATGGCTACAATGATCTATACTCTGGCTGTTCATGGCTACAATGATCTATACTCTGGCTGTTCATGGCTACAATGATCTATACTCTGGCTGTTCATGGCTACAATGATCTATACTCTGGCTGTTCATGGCTACAATGATCTATACTGTGGTTGTTCATGGCGACAATGATCTATACTGTGGCTGTTCATGGCTACAATGATCTATACTGTGGCTGTTCATGGCTACAATGATCTATACTCTGGCTGTTCATGGCTACAATGATCTATACTGTGGTTGTTCATGGCGACAATGATCTATACTGTGGCTGTTCATGGCTACAATGATCTATACTCTGGCTGTTCATGGCTACAATGATCTATACTCTGGCTGTTCATGGCTACAATGATCTATACTCTGGCTGTTCATGGCTACAATGATCTATACTCTGGCTGTTCATGGCTACAATGATCTATACTCTGTGGCTGTTCATGGCTACAATGATCTATACTCTGGCTGTTCATGGCTACAATGATCTATACTCTGGCTGTTCATGGCTACAATGATCTATACTCTGGCTGTTCATGGCTACAATGATCTATACTCTGGCTGTTCATGGCTACAATGATCTATACTCTGGCTGTTCATGGCTACAATGATCTATACTGTGGTTGTTCATGGCGACAATGACCTATACTGTGAATGCTCATGATTTTAATGATATATACTGTGTTTAGGCGCAGTAACATATACTGTGAATGTTCATGGCTGCACGGATCTATACTGTTGATGTTCATGGCTGCACGGATCTATACTATGGATGTTCATGACTGCAATGATCCATATTGTGACTGTTCATGGCTACAATGATCTATACCTTGCATGTTCATGTCTACAATTGTCTATAGTGTGGATGTTCATGGCTACAATGATCTACACTGTGGCTGTTCATGGCTGCAATGATCTATACCTTGTATGCTCATGTCTACAATGATCTTTCGTGTGGACGTTCATGGCTGCAATGATCTATACCGTGACTCGTCGTGGCTGCAATGATTTATACCTTGCATGCTCATGTCTACAGTGATCTATACTGTGAACGTTCATGGCTACAATGATCTATACAATGACTTTTGTGGCTAGTATATCTATAATGCGACTGTTCATGGCTACCGTTATCTTTATTGTGGCTGTTCAAGACTGGCATGATCTATACTCTGTTCATCGCTACAGCGATCTATACTGTGGCATTGACTGCATTGATCTATTCTGTGGATGTTCATGGCTATAATGATCTGTACTTTGAATGTTCATGGCTACAATGATCTCTACCGTGGCTATTCATGGCTGGCATGATCTCTACTGTGAATGTTCATGGTTCATGGTTACATTGATCGTTTCTTGGGCTGTTCCTGGCAACAATGATCTATACTGTGGGTTGTCATTGCTACAATGATCTATACTGTAGATGTTCATGGCTGGCATGATCTCTACCATGGCTATTTGATGATATCTGAAGGCAATCATTCAAACACATGTCTCGACATCGCAGCTTTTCTCTTGGTTTCAGAAAAAATATACGAAGAGAGATAAGTTAGCATTGAGTACCGGTCCTTTAGCATATAAAGCTAAACTATAGCGAAATCATTATGATGCTGGAGTATGTGGCATAATACAGACATTTTTGTATAAGTAAGCAAAGTTTAACCTGGAGATTGTTTGCTTACATCGGCGTACAAATATGTGTCGAGCGGGTTCCACAACGAAGCTATTGATTGGCTGACGTAACGGCATTCATGACTTGACTCAAGCGTACTAAGTATTCTCTCTGTCCGGGTAAGAATTGCCAACTATGTACACCATATGTTCTCTCATATTGATCATCTCTTGTCTCGGCAAATTTACTTAGCAGTTTAACAGTCTGGAATGTGTGTATGTTGTCCTAAATATCATCATCTTGGTCTCAGAAGATATCGACATCATACTTGGTATCACAACACACCGCGCTCTTAAATTTTCCATCCGTGCCATTATATATTCTATGTCGGTCACGTTCAGGATGGGTGCCCGAAACACCAATAACGGTGACGACAAACTCTGGTGATGGAAGTACATGTTTATGAGCTTTATTGAGGCAAGCGTTATTTAGAATACAGTTGACATTTATTTATTTAACGACTTGCATCCTTCTGACTATCAGACACCAACTTTCGCTTGTCATTTTATTGTGAGAACTATGTACAAGATCAATATTAATATACTGAGACGCAATGAAAACGCACCACTGATTTGACTGGAAGTGCTGGTGAGACATAATGCAGCTGAAATGTGATTTTTGACAAGATTGTAGGCTGGACATTTACCGACACAAGAAAGTCAACAACAACCCACGGAGGCCATAACTTTACTGTGAAATAAAATAGTTTTATGACAAAAACATCACTTTTCTGGTACCCCACGTGGCCGCCATTTTGAATTTATCCATGATCCTCTGCTCGGGGGTCATGCAAATAGACTCAAAATGACCCCAATATGATAAACTATACAGTCACGGAGTTTCAGCTCTCCATTTTTTGTCGTTCCAGAGATAGCGTAGAAAGTTTGGTAGGGGGGGGGCATTTCGCCTCTCCCCCCCCCCCCTTCAGGCCAGGTAGGATTTTTATGTCTGCACCATAAAATCGTGATTTTCAACATTCCCATTCTGTCGATTTCAATTCTTTGCGTTTGAGCGAATTGATCTGTTGTGCATTTACGCAATCGTGAAAATATCATTCTGACGTGTTATCGTCGTGATCGTATGTTGTTACCTGAAGAATTGCAAGATTAAAGTGTATCTCTCAAACGAGATTTACAAGCATCCATTTATAAAAGTGGTGCGTTTTCATTGCGTCTCAGTATATATAGGATCACTGGTTACTAAAAGGCGTTTTTCTCCAGGATTACAAAAATGTGATTTATTTTATTTTATTTTGATTTGATTTTTTCTTTTGCCGTGAGATTGATAGGAATGAAGTTATCTTAATTTCAATGCATCTGTTCACCGAGTGAACAGATCATCAGCAAAATAACGGTGCCTCAGTTTCTTGAAATTTTGCCTAGACATTTTTCTGTGAAATTTTACATTATTTTTTTTCAATTGAACACAATTGGATAAAATGTGAAGGTCACGCTTTAGATAGCAATGCCATTAACTGGAAAACTGCAGCGCCGCTATTTTCTTTACCTAATTCAAGACAACCATGCCAAATTTGGAATTACCGTGGTAAATAGTTTTCAAGAAACCTTTACAGAAGTAGAGAATTCAAGTGATGGAATTAAAGCGATAATCAGATTAGAAGCTATTAATTATAACTAACAGTTATGCACCCCACCCCACCCACTTGCCGCATGGATTGCGCGTCACACGTGTGAATGACCAGATTAAGCCTATCTGACTCGGGCTGTTTGGGACTTGGCCCGGGTGGGGCGGGGGGGGTCATTTCGGCCCCACCTAACTATTTATTTTTACCCCTCGAGCTAGAGGGATGAAACTTACCGAATCACACCCTAGGTGCATAAGCTATGACAGAAAATGTAAAACAATCCAAGATGGCCGCTACGATGACGTCACAAAAAGGCTTTTTTTTCTCTGCATGATAAATTAGTAAATATTGATCTGAAGTGAAAAAAAAAGTTTTTGTAATTTTTAAGAAATTTTGTTATTTTGAAATTCTGAAAAAAAATGACTCCGCATGACCGCCATTTTGAATCTAACCCTGATTCTCTGCTCGGGGGTTATGCAAATAGTCCATTATGCGCCCCCCCCCCACCCCCACCCCCACCCCCGTGCAGGCCTGGTAGGGTTAAGGCGGTCTCCACTCAATCTGGCGAAATGTTGACCACACATAATGAGATTTTGAAAGCTAATATTTCACGTAAGCAAACGTTTATCCACCAAAACAATCTCACCGGGAGAAAGAATCGATAAAGTATTAAATGAATATTCAGTAAAATTTTTCTCGCAAATTTGGATGCCCATCGATGTTTCGACTGTGGATCCAGTCATTGATATTTCGATGGAAGTGAATTGCATGACGTTTGACGTTAAAGGGACGGAGACGGGTTAAAAAAAAGTCCTATTGATATCCAAATTGACCAGCTAATGTGTCAGGTGACGTCTGGAATGGTATTCCACTTTTATTATGGTTGATTTAACTCGAACATCTATCTAACATCGTACAGCCATAGATTGTGGATTTCGTTCTCAGCTATCTGTCAGTTTCTACGGATAACATGGTCTCCTATGCAGCACTCTCTTCCGACACTGTTTAGGTGGGCAACGATTTGGTGTAAGACTCACGAAATATAATTGACAAAGGATCTGCTGCAAGTTGTATTGTCAGTCTTTTGTCCGGGATATTACCTTTTCAATGGGAGGTCTTACACCAAAGCCTTGCCGTTAGGTGTCTCTGCAAATGAGAGTTGCTTTTATAAGAAGAAAATAAAATATTCATTTCGGCAATGAATCTGGGCTTATTTAATAATGATGGAAGCCCTTCAATCAAATGATACATGAAATGTATCACTTCTCCGCATTACTTAAATTGAGAATCCATCTCTAGACATGTCAATGGTCATTTCTTTGGTATATGTTGCTATCTTCGAACAATGGTCGTTTGTTGAGTGTTGGACTGTCCATCAGTTGCCAGACCCGAGTCTGCATATTCCATCTCCATTTTCACGGCATCAATAAGTTCCCATGGACATCGCAAATATAGACAATTCCATATCGGGCATCAATATGTCTCATATCCATATGGACATCGCAAATACACAATTCCATATCGGGCATCAATATGTCATATGTCCCCATTGGCATCTCAAACATTGAAAATATCCATATCCGTCATCAATATGTCCCCATGGACATCGAAAATATTTACAATTCCTTATCGGGTATCAATGTGTCTACATGGACATCGCAAATATTGACAATTCCATTTCGGGCATTAATATGTCTCTATGGGCATCGCGAATAGGCAATTCCATATCCGCCATCAATATTTAAATTCCGTCTGGATTTAGATTGGTGGACGTGTCGCTGGGGCAAGATTATATATTGTCAGCGCTCATGATATATTCAAGTGCGGAGCAAGTCTGGGGTCGAGTTCAAAGTTTGACTTATTTATAAGAAATATGGTCATGTTGTTCGACCATCTAGATGCAGACAATCAGGAGAAACCCAGTGATAGAAGCACCCAGTGTAATATTTCAACGTGGCCTGTCAATATTAGTGAGAAAGGTCCCTTGTTCCCATCACCTCTGGCCCAGATGAACTACTGAGTCTACAAATTGTTCCTATGTTCTATAGTTAGAGACCAGACTGGCTATACGTTTACGGCCTATTTACAGTCAATAAACGCAGAATTATTATCTTGGACCATGAGTGGTGTCATGCCGACTAGAACCCTGGAATGGTCATATAATACCCGTAAAATGATTGCTCTTTCTATATATGTACGCTTGCTTTAGCAGTGCATTTGGCACGTTTGGCCCTCATAAGACAGCGGTGGTCAATTTTGACCTGATGTTTTCGCTGATTTTAAGATGTCATGAGATACATGTACGAACTGCTTAGTGACCCTCTTGCGGTCTCAAACCATATTGTTCAAAACATCTCATGACATCCGTATTAACAATACGTATGGAATTCCCTTGTGTATTTAACTGAACCAGGATCCCTTGTCAATTCTCCCCAAAGAATACTGTAGCTATCTTTCTACGCCAAAACAGGACTTGTTTGTTTTAGTTTCTACACCTGTTATGCTACTTCGTACATCTGGCATACAAGGTTCGAGGTTCTTTATTTGCTGATCACAGCGCCCGTCATAAAGCAGATATACAATCAAGCGGAAATAATTAAGTATATATATACATGGCAGTGTGACTATGCGTCACAGGACCTACGAAGTAAGGTAGGCATTAGGACAGGCACTGAGCTCTTGGCAATCCCCCCCCCCCCCCCCCCCCAGCCCCAAGTTGAAATCCTGCCTATATTAAGATGGGCACATGCAGCCCAAGTCAGAATCACCAGAGATTTTCATCAAAATCACCAGAAATTTTCGATTAAAACAGTATTGAATATTTTGTTGAAGATTAAAAGTGATGGGATTGAATGAATAGTTTACCAGTTATTGTGCTGATGTGAATCTGTGACACACCAACACACTCTGTGGCAGTGATTCTGTGACACACCAACACACTCCGTGGCAGTGATTCTGTATCCCTTAATCAAGGAATCAAAATTTGAAATGACAAGAAAAATTTAGACATAATTACACATGTAATGTTTTTGTTTAAATTATATCCCAGTGTGATATATAGTCAATATTCAAGAAGTACAATCAAAGTTACTTTATCTAGTTAAATTCTACCCAAAGAAAATAAATTAAGACCCTTTAAACATGCCGTCAATGCCAGATGTTGAGTTTTATACAGCTGTAGATCAGGGCTCTGGGTGCATATATCATGTTTCCATACCCTTGATGCACACAACAGCGGCAAAAACAAAGCCTCCTTGAACAACCTATCTTTATACAGGAAATTCTTAAACCAGAAATTACCATTCTCTCTCAAAAGAAAACAATTTACGCCAGGAAGGCCTTTTTTATTAAGCTAATTTTGTTAGGTAGGGACCTACTTAGATTCAATAATTGTCATGAAATTTCTTTGGTTATATCTTAATTGCAACTATGTTTGTTCCTCAAACCTGACATGCTTGAGCTATACATGTATACCACACTTTCATTTGAGAGTCCAGACATTCCACCATTCATGTGAACAAATTGTACTAAACATGGAATAATTAAATTCACACTACCCATTTCTACAGTATCAGTACTATGTTACTATCTGTAGCAGTTGAAACCCAGTAAAACTTAAACAATTAAAACCAGTAAAGAAATTTGTCTGTTGAATAACAGAAAATATGGTATGGAGATTTGAATGAGTAAACTACTAAACAACTTACACGATACCAACAAAATGTCCCAACACAAGCTGATAAATTCCTTGGGACGGCTTTGTTTCACCCTCAGTAAATTTTATCATTGTTGCTCACAGGCTAATCTGAAGGATGATACCAGATCTTTCTATGTTCTGCTGGGTTATTGCACCGGCTGACTTAATTGGTTGATGTAGGATATTTCATCATCAGTGGCAATTTGACCTTTTGAAGCCTGCATGATTTGGTCTGTGATGAAATGTTTGGATGTGAAATAGGATACACGTTAAAGGCCACAGTTCTATAACAATATACTGAATTGTGTGTATTAAGAATGGCAAGTTGCCTGGTAATAGCAGTGTAGATAAATGCACTAACAAATGATGGAAAATTAGCATTTCCTATTTCATTATCCCATCACGTTTTGTACTGTGTTATAAAGGTTATGTCAAAGAAGCAAAGAAGTTCTATATCGATGTTTAGACTTGGGGTCGCTCAAATAAGATAGGAAACGTGTTGGTGTGAGAATTTGGAAATCGTAGAAAGAATATGTCCAATATGCCAAAATTCCATTCATGGGGTACATGTAATAATAGAACGTCCCGCTTATGATGAAATAAAATACGATACCCGCTTTGAAATGTTTGCACTCTTGGGTGGTGACATGTCCGCCATGTCAGACAGGGACATTGTGCAGTGTCAAAAGAGCTAAATTTGTTTTGCTATTCTAGAACGTATTGTATATCAGTTAACATATAAAACGTAATATTGATGAATGTTGTATCTCATAACTCTGATAAGAGTTCACAAGTGTGCACTTGTGAATTGTATTTTGTCTGTATTTTAATGTTTCCTTGTACATGCAGTGAGGTATAAATAAATTCATCGTTTTGCCC
Organism: Hanleya hanleyi; assembly: GCA_036873755.1. NCBI lineage: Eukaryota > Metazoa > Mollusca > Polyplacophora > Lepidopleurida > Hanleyidae > Hanleya > Hanleya hanleyi. Next base: position 44,738 of record JAVTVY010013967.1, read on the forward strand.
CCTTTTTAGTGCACCACAAATACGACTCAATCTGCATTGGGGCATTGAGATTCATGACTACCGTCCAGCACATTTTAAATTCCACATATTCAATTAATTCTATAATCAAAGCCGGTATTAAATCAAGTGTAAGTCAATCAAATTTAATCGTTTAATCTAACATATATATGGTTATAATATTATTGTTCCGACCTGAAATGATATTGCAATGTAAATAGACATGTACGATTAGGGTTTCTCGGTCTGAGATTGTAATTCGGACGAATAAAAAGCCAAATAAATTTGTCTGAAATATCGAGTTGAGAAATGTTGGCATTCATGATATCATATTCTGATAGCAATATGTCCCGAAACATATTTTTACATTCCATTAAAAAATGGAATTCGTCTTCGTGCCTTATCAGCATTGCAAACAGTACATAAACGCTTTTCTGGTGGTATTTTGGAATACCTACCTTTTTCAATCTGAAGCTCATGGCTACTTGTTCGTGGCTTACATAAATCACTCCGATGATCTCGATTCAGAATAGTTAATTAAGGTTCCAACACAAAATTTTGCTCGAAATTTCTATATGTTTTGAGTTTGTTACCATAAGCTACGTTGAGGCGGTCGGTAAACAGTTGCTCAGTCCATCAATCACAAGATACACCATTATACATGACTGCGATATTCAGTGTCATAGCTTTACTGTCAGCGATGGATGTGAGCAGTATACACGAATTGCACCAAGCTGATGGAACATTGGAATAATCCTCACATCCAGCAAATTCATTTTGTCTGGTCACGAGCGCTAAGCTGGATGATCCCTGTGGCTTACAGAGACCATTCTATCACATGTTTTTCTATACAAGTTCATTTCCAGGCTCGTATATGCCGACAGAGAGATCTAGAGATTTGGATTATGGTAACGAGAATATTGATTTGCAATCATTTAGTAATATGGTGGTGTTGTCCTGACAGATGGGGTGTGTGTAGCCTGTTCAGGAGGGCGAGGGGTTTTTACGATTTGATAATCTGGGTAGGGTGTGTGGGGAAGTAGTGGTGTGTGTGGTTTAAATGAGGCAATTGCCTCAGATTATATGGTCAGTATTGTTTAAAAGCTGAGGGGACACTATGCTACGGGGACCTATAGGTGACGTCGAAGTTGGGTTTTTTTTTACATTTTTTATTACCTTTTTTGATTTTTTGGGGGTGGATTTTCTCCTTTTTCGCCTATTTTCTATTAACAGAAATAATAATAATAATATTTATAATTTCTTTACATTTCTGTCATTCCCATTGACGTCATCATAACTGTCTCTATCATGTTTTCCCCGAAAACTAAACAAAACTCTTGAGAACGTTTACACCACGGCGAAAACTTTTACACCGAGGTGGAAACCTTTCACTGCGATGGAAACCTTTAAACCGCTGCGGAAGCCTTTAATTCGGGTTGAAAACCTTTCAACCGCCGTGAAAAACTTTCCATCACGATATAAACGTTTTCAAGAATTTAGTATGATCTTTTGGTGAAGAAAAGAATGAAGAAATTGTGACGACGTTATTAGAAATGCGAGAAATCCGAAGGAATTCTGTGATAAACAAGAAAATGTTTGTACAAAATAGTCGGATCAAGAAAACCCCCGAAAACTATGTGCATGCAGTGTGCAGTGGTTTCGATATCGGATAAACCATAGAATTCTGGCAACAAACAAATTACTTTGGCAGATGTCGGTTAAATATGAACTGTACATCTCAGAAAGAAGAGGTATAAACAATCGAGCACATATTCGCTGAATATGAACATGTGACAGGTCATTCTGGGAGGAAATTACAAATTGGATACATTCAAGAAACGGTATTCAAATGAATGTCAACAAAAATGGCTCTGTTCTGTGTGCTTCCGCATTCGAAATACAACACACCTAGCAATATGACACAGGTTCTATGTCTATAAAAGTAAATTAATCGTCTTTTTGCATAACAGCATGACATAGAAGAGCACATTTTGACGGAAAAACTCATTGCTTTGAAAACGACAGAGAGCCTTATCTATGGAGGACTGGAAAAATTGGTTTGAACTATTCGACGTTACCTGAAATATAAATAAACAAGAAACTACGAGAAAAAAATAACCCACACACAAAAGCATGTGATACCACGAGAAAGCTATTGTGGTTAGCACTTTTGTGTGCATTTTCTATCTACATTAACTTATTCTTGTATATTATGTGTAATGTTGGCATGTATTGAACAATATAACACTATTTACACTTGGTATAGATTAATATATGTTTGCCATATACCATCTGACCAGACTGTAAACATTTATTGCAACATAAAAAAAAAATTATAAAAAAAAATCGGTGTCCCCCATGGGCCACCGTATAGGCTATATTAATTACATTCCAGTAGCTAATGCTACCAATATGCTGCTATTTTGTAATCTGACAATACAAATACAATCCCACATGATGGCGTTGTGCTACCGGTTTTTGTTGCTTCAATGCATTTTGGTGAGAAGCAACAGGAACTTGATAATGTGATGTCTAGCGCTGTAATATCACTTGTCATTTTTGTCTGTGTCTCGTGTGCTGTCCTAAGTGTTTTATTGGGTGGATGGAGGGTGTCTGGTTCCATGCTGCTTCAAAGATTTCTTCTTCGAATTAGCAGGAACGCAACTTGGCTGAGTGGTGCTTAGCTGGTTCGTCGCGATATAGATGAAATATTGTTGAAAGCGACGTTAAATTCTAATCACTCACCCACTCCTGGTGCAACAGTTTTCATGAAGAATGATTGAAGTCAGAGCACATCTTCCGAAGCCAGATTATTAGTACAAGCTTTTAAGCCCCTCACATGCTACATTTACTTTTCCGACAGGGTAGGTTAATTCTTCGATTGTTCCACTGTAAAATAGGAAAAAGTACGGTATCGCTAATGTGAAACATTCGAGGCGTCGATACTACACAAGCCCGACACGCATGCAGACAGTATTGAAATTCAAAAAGACTACATGTCAATGTAATGTTTCGAGAGAAAATCCTCCTTGAATGCACGTTGACGCGCTTTGCCACATGTTTGTGTCACAGTACACATTCAGAATTGCGACACATGTAGATTGCAAGTTAATCTTGCAGATCTGTCAGAGAGACATTTGCAAAATCAGACTGATTCGCAGAACTCCCCTTTGTCTGTCAAATATCCCCGATGCAATAACCCAGGTTATAACGACATAATAGAGATTTATACTTGTAAATCGACAGATAAATATGTCTGGACGTTTCCATTGAGCTTCTTCGGAAGTTGGGGATTAATAGTTAATGGCATAAGCTCATGCTAATCGAGCAAGTAAGGTTGTGCATGTGACATTTTCCTATCCCATGGTATGTGTCCTCGTGCATTGAGGAAGTAAGTTTGGACAAAGAACGTATTGATCAAGTGAACGTTATAAAATTCATGGCTTGACTCGAGCAGTCCAGGGGCGTCGTTAGGGGGGGGGTCGTCCGGTGCGAACGACCCCCCCCCCCTCCCCCTTGGCCGCGCCACAAAAAAAAAACAGAAGAAAAAGCAAAAGAAAAAACAAAAAACAAAAACAGAGAAAACAAAAACAAAATAGAAAAAGCATAAAAACATAAAATAAAAAAAAACATAAAAATTACAGATAGAGTGCCAAGACGTGTAGTGGTGTGTAAAAGGCCCGTTTTGTTTGTGTCAAACCAGGAAGTCAAATGGAGTCCGGCATATTCTTCAATATCGATGCGGGTTTATGCGAAACAAATGTGAAAATAGAACCATAAATCTATATACATTGTGTTCAGATTTGTTTCCGAGAAAACGGGTAAAACGCATATCCGGCAACCGGAGACCCTGGAGCTTCCGGGGCCTAGGCGGCCCCTGGACCCTCGCCTGTCAGGCTGTGACGATCGCTCATTTTAGCTTTGTGTAAATGAATCGCTATCATACTGGTTCTAATGTTCCATCATGTAAAGGTCATCGGTTTTTTATGTGTTCTTTTTATGTGATAAATATAACTAAACAGTCAAATGGATTCAGGCATGAAGTATGATTTTTTTCAATATCGATGAGTGCTTATAAATGCGAAACATACGTGAAAATAGAACCATAAATCTGCATACATTACGTTCGAATTTATTTCTGGGAAAACTCTTAGAACGCGTCTCTGGAGATCTGGAACTTCGGAGCTTCCGGGGCCTAAACGGCTCGTGGACCCTCGCCTGTTGGGCTGTGAGGATTTCCTTGTTTTATCTTTGTGTGAATGAATCGTATCTGTAGGCATATTGGTTTCCCTCCCAAGAACTATAAGTCATCGTTTTGTATGTTTTAAATATAACTAGAACGTCAAATGGATGAAGGCATGAGGTGCGATAGTAGTGTATAAAGGGCAACTAAAGCCAACTTTCACCCGGATGTAACTATGACGTCACAACTGTATGGTTTGTAACGAGGCTTTTGATTGGTTGAATTGTAAGTGTGAGGTTGAATTTGATTGGTTGAGGTGTCGTCCCTGTTGTAAAGCAAGATGGTGGGTGTCGGCCCTGTTGTAAAGCAAGATGGCGGCGTGGTTCGGGCATGTTCGGGCATGTTCGGGCAAAAAAAAAGTTCCGGCAAAAAAAAAAAAAAAAAATGTATTCATGCGCGGTGATGCGGTTTGGCCGTGGTTTTGGCGGTGATTCGGTCTCGGGAAAAAGCTTCCGCGGAGAAAAAGTAGTCCCTAGATAAAATGGTCCGATGGGGTCGAGTGAGGTATCAAAGTGAAGGTTAGGTGAAGGAGCATCTAATGGGCTGGGTGTGGGGTTGAAATATCGTCATTCTGCGCATGCGCGGCGGCCGAAGGGTATGAAAATAGCCTTTTTGGAGCTAGGGGAGCCCCTAAGGGTCCGATGGGGTCGAGTGAGGTATCAAATTGAAGGTTAGGTGAAGGGGCATCTGATGGGCTGGGCGCGGGGTTGAACTATCGGCATTCTGCGCATGCGCGGAGGCCAAAGGGTATGAAAATAGCCTTTTTGGAGCTAGGAGATTGACTACTGGTCCAGTGGGGTCGAGTGAGGTATCGATGTGAAGCATTCGTGAAGGGGCATCTGATGGGCTGGGTGTGGGGTTGAAATATCGGCATTCTGCGCATGCGCGGTGGCCCAAGGGTATGGAAATAGCGGTTTTGGAGCTAGGGGAGTCCCTAATGGGCCAATGGAGTCGTATGAGGTATCAAAGTGAAGCATTCGTGAAGGGGCATCTGATGGACTGGGTGTGGGGTTGAACTATCGGCATTCTGCGCATGCGTGGTGGCCCAAGGGTATGGAAATAGCCGTGTTGGAGCTAGGGGAGCCCGTAATGGACCAATGGGGTCGAGTGAGGTATCAAAGTGAAGCATTCGTGAAGGGGCATCTGATGGGCTGGATATGGGGTTGAACTATCGGCATTCTGCGCATGCGCGGTGGCCCAAGGGTATGGAAATAGCCGTGTTGGGAGCTAGGGCAGCCCTAATGGACCAATGGGGTCGAGTGAGGTATCAAAGTGAAGCTTATGTGAAGGGGCATCTGATGGGCTGGGTGTGGGGTTGAACTATCGGCATTCTGCGCATGCGCGGTGGCCCAAGTGTATGAAAATAGCCGTGTTGGGATGTAGGGGAGCCCTAATGCACCAATGGGGTCGAGTGAGGTATCTAAGTGAAGCATTCGTGAAGGGGCATCTGATGGGTTGGGTGTGCGGTAGGAATATCATTCTGCGCATGCGCAGATGCAATACGGAGGTCTCGTCCAATCAGAAGCGAGTATTTCAAATCCGTCCCAGAGCTCTCGTCCAATCAGAAGCGAGTATTTTGACCCGGTGCATTATGGGACATATCCAAGATGGCGGCACGTATGTTCAAGATGGCGGCACATCCGGTGTCGAAAACTGGCCATTTTGTCGGATGTGGTCACTCAGTGTCGAAAACTGGACCCTGTATGACGTCACTTCCGGGTTTTTCACTAAAAACTACCTCCAAACATAGAAGAGTTCCTAATGTTTCCTCTTAGACGTCCGTATGTTCAATCGCCGGTGTGTTTTGTGTTTTCCCGCCCCGCCCCAGCGCCCCGCAGCGCGAGCGCGCGCGCGAGTTCTCCGGAAGTGCGCGTCATCCCCGGCAGTGCGCGCGCGGACGCGGGTCAAAAGATCAAAGGGTCACCTCCAGGTCAGACGGTCCAATGTCCAATGAGACAATGTTGCGAGGTGTGAGTGAGTGCAAGAATGTATTCATCCGCGGTGATGCAGTCATGTCTGGCGGTGATTCGGTCTCGGGAAAAAGCTTCCTTGCCCAATGCCTACGGACTTTACCGAAGATACACGGACTTTAACGAAAAGACACGGACGTACACGAAAAGACGCGAAGGTGAACGCCATTGTGGGAAACCTCCCACAGGCAGGTCAGTACATGCATTTCTATGTTGTTCACGCATAATAAAAGGATTGATCTGTAATCTGTGTTGTTGTTGTTGTTGTTGTTGCTCCTTTTTTGGACTAACCCATCAGAATAGTACGTATCACGGACTACACCCGTAGAGCTACATCTGGTCTATAAAACACGTCCCTCTGGATCCCACACCTTCATTTCTACAGAGCCATGGCGGAGATCCAGCCCCATGCGACTCGCATTTTACAGTATACCACCGTGGTGAATTCGTTCACGGGTTACCGAGCAGTGGTCCGGTCCATGTTTGCAGATGGCGACGACAACGAGGGACGACGCCAGATCCTGAACGAGTTCACAGAAGCGGTCCTCCACAGAGTGCACTCGATGGAGAGGCATGCCATCACTCACCACTACTGGACTATGACAGCCATCCCTGATGCTCGGGCTATGGACCACGAGCGCTCACGCCGCAACCAGCACCGGCTGGTTGGCCTCATACTAGTCTGTGCCCTATTCACCCTGGCGCTGTGGTATTGACACTATAAATACCAAGGTCAGACAGAGTGTGTGTCATTCACCGTTCGACATTTGGACCAAGCATGTCATCCGTCCTACGAGCCATCCTCCCCCTTACACCTTACCAGGTGGGATTATGCGTTTATGAAGATTATGTGACTCTGGTGGAAGATAGTGGCGGGGATTGGAGGGCGTCCCCTGAGACTTTATCGAATACGGTGACACTACAGCGTGATGGGTGGACTAAGTTTAAACGGGTGTTGAGCGGAGAGTTAGACGGACACCTGATCCACCTGGACAAGGCCAACTACGTCTACCATACTGCGCTCTACCCACGGGTGGGACGCTACCAAGAGCCGGCTCGAAGTTTCCTCCTAACTCCCTCTCTGTGGCCAGCCTTGGAGAAAATAGGCCCTCTGGTGGACCAGTTATTTATACCCGACGATCGATCACCCCACCAATTGGCATGGGCTCATGCTATCGAACACGCACTAGATGAACCTAATAAAAAAAAACGGATGGAGAAAATACTATATGTATAGAATGCGCAGAGGCTGGAATGACAGTGTCACCTGATGAAGCCACCCACACACACATGACGGGCCAGAACGATGAAGAAGAAGACAAAATCCGTGATGAAGCCGCGGGGCCAATGGCTGAACCCCATGAACAACTACATGAACCCGACGACGATGCCATTGATTACCCCGCTACACTCAGTCAGCCCAATGACATGACCACCTGATCCTTTGATCTCATGGGGTTCTCCCTATAAATACGAGAGACAGTGAAATCTGGTACCATTCACGTACTGACCATGACGGAGCATATAGTACTGGCGTATTTCAGCTTGACCCCCGAGGTTTCCTGCACGTGTATGCGGATAAGGTCGATATCATGGAGGAGGTGGTGGGAGACACGGACCCTACACAACCGCGCCCGGCCCACATTCGTCTGTCCCGGGAGGGCTGGACCAAATTCAAACGGGTGTTGTCTGGTGAACTGGACGGCGACCTCATCCACTTGTGTCACGATGTGTACATCCGACGCGGCCCTTTCTTTGCTCAATTGGCTCGGCTAGATGGAGGTACAGTGCATTTTACCCTTCACCTGATCTATGGTCTGCATTGGAAGATGCCGTGGTGGATGTGGATGAAGTGCTTATCAAGCGGTCATCAGACGAGTTGGACTGGTCATTGACCATGGCCACTGTGGAAGTCCACGAAGAAAATCAGAAAGAAACTCCGGCCCAAGATACACCCGTTATAAATAAACGATAGAGCCAGGGTCCATCATCATTGTGTCACCATGAAGCGCTGGGAGAAGGTGTTGGATAACTTATACTACAGTCCCGACAGTCCGGCAGCCTATAGTGCATTGTCGGCTCTCTCTCGAGCGGCCAAACCCCAGGGGGTACAACGTGCCCAAGTTCGAGATTGGTTAAGAAGACAAGACACCTATACCTTACATCGATATGTCCGTCGCCATTTTCTACGGAACCGGGTCATCGTGGGAGGAATAGATGCCCAGTGGCAAGCGGATTTGGTGGATATGAGCGCCTTTGCCAAACACAACGATGAGAATCGGTATATCTTGACGTGCATCGATATCCTATCCAAGTATGCGTGGGTGGTACCCATCCGGACGAAAACGGGGCCAAATCTCATAGCGGCGTTCAAAGACATCTTCAAGACCGGGCGCAAACCTTTGTATTTGCAAACCGACGAAGGCACGGAATTCCTCAACAGACCGTTCCAAGCCTTTCTCCAGAAACAGAAGGTGTTTTTCTTCCATACGTACAACGAGACCAAGGCTTCCGTGGTGGAGAGGTTCAACAGGACATTCAAAGGCCGCATGTATAAATATTTCACCTATAAGAATACAAGGCGGTACATCGATGTTCTCCAGAAACTGGTGAGGGGTTACAATCGAGCCTATCACCGGAGTATAAAGAGAGCCCCCATTACCGTGACCCAAAGCAATGAAGCCCAAGTCCGCCGTGTCTTGTACCCCAGGCCATCGCAGCGAACGACGAAGGCGGTGTACAAGGTCGGGGACCCTGTACGGATCAGTAAAGTCAAGGGCAAGTTCGAGAAAAGTTACTTGCCCAACTGGAGCGATGAGCACTTCCTGATTAAACAGCGCCTACCCCGACAGCGGCGAGTCTATGAACTGGAAGATCTCCAAGGGGAAACGTTGCTGGGGACGTTTTACGACACGGAATTACAGCCTGTTGTAAAAACACAGCAAGACTACTACACGATGGAGCAGATTTTGAAAACGGAACGTCGACGTGGCAAACTGTTTCATTTCGTGAAATGGCAAGGTTGGCCCAGTTCCTTCAATTCCTGGGTCGCGGCCAACCAGGTGAAACGACTATAAAACCAGACACCACTACCGTCCTCCTTCATTCCACATCCGACCACAGTGCTATGGACCAACAGCAGCTGCCTCTGAAGACAGCGTCTCGCAAAACGCGCAAAGCGCAAGTGGTCTTTTGGGGTGCTATTGCTAACCCTGCTGAGTGTGTTGTACGGAGGTGTGTTTTACGACGTAGCCTATGTCAGCACGTTACTTAACCAACTGAGAACACCAGGCACCAGCGAAACCGATCTACAGAGAGCACCAGTCGTATCGAGCCCAGTCACCACCACCACCACACCCGCGTACAAGCCACGTCGAGCTCTACACCTACACCAAGTACGCCCACTACGTCTGAACACCCACCGGATTTCATCCCTCACAGTGAACCGACCACCCACGTTGTACCCACCCCCAGCACCATCTCTGAACGTGAACAGACAACGACGACCGACGTTGTACCCAACACCACTCCAGTTCACTCGTACGAAATTTACAAGAGCAGGTTACCGCGACAACGGATAGACCTCAAACCATGGACCCTCGGTGGCAGCATCCCTTCACCTGCGTCATCGCAGGACCGACGGGCTCCGGCAAAACGCACTTCGTCAAGAAGCTCCTTCAACACGCCGACAGCATGATCACTCCATCCATTGCCAGAGTCGTGTGGTGTTACGGAGAATGGCAGGAAGGGTATGCAGCAATGCCCCACATCACGTTCGTGGAAGGCCTACCTAACCTGGCCGATTTGGAACCCGACACCTTGGTGGTTCTGGATGATCTCATGGCGGAGACGGATGCACGGGTGACCCAACTCTTTACAAAAGGCAGCCATCATCGACGGCTCAGCATCATCTACATTGTGCAGAATCTGTTCAGTAAAAACAAAGAACATCGGAATATCAACTTAAATGCCCACTACCTGGTGGTCTTCAAAAACCCGAGAGATACCACTCAACTGCTGCACCTGGCGAGACAGATGTATCCCGGCCGCACACCGTTTGCGTTGGAAGCCTTCAAAGATGCCACAACCCCTCAGCACGGGTATATGCTCTTCGATCTCAAACAAGCCACCCCCGACCGCCTTCGACTACGGACCGGCATCTTTCCCGGAGAGACCCACCACGTGTACATGCAAAAATAATGTAAACACACCCACAGTGGCGCCTCCAGCTGGGGTTTGTGTGTTTGATGATGGGGAATAATAAAAAGAATGAATACCACAGCAGGTTGACTTTGTCTGTGAGGTGGATAAAAAGGGCAGAGTTGTGGGTTCTAGCATTAGTTGTACAGGATGTCTGCGCGAGTACGGAAGCACGCTCCCACGCTCCGTGTATTGAAGACGGCCCCACCCGAGTTAGTCCGAACCATTGTACGCGGTGCGGACCCTGACCTTGTACGCTGTCTGTGCGAGATCGGGTAAAACCTGTTAAAAGGCAACGTACCACTGACTCCGGCTCAGAAGACCAAGTTGGCCAAGCATAAGACAGATCTCCGAACCCTAGTCCAGAAGCGGGTCCCTCAAACACAAAAGAAAAAGGTGTTACAGAAAGGCGGCTTTCTCGGGGCCATCTTAGCACCGTTGGCCGCTTCCGTGTTGGATCCAGTATTGGGTGGACTTCGGCCGACAATGAACCACACGAAAAAAATGGTCCTCGTCGAACCACGGTTCCTGCAAAACCTCCAATCACCCTACCCTGTCCCACCTACGGTGAAGACCATAAACAGCCTCGATGGAGAGATGCAACAGATCTTACAGAGACCGGGGTTAAGCGACAGTGAGAAAGTACAACGGTACAATGAGGCGCTTCAACGGTACATGACGTTCATGGACCAATACAAAACCCTGTCTACCCCAGCAACAGCACCACCACCACCACCACCACCACCACCACCACGTGACACACCACTGACCTCGGCACCGCTCCAACAGCCGGGTGAGGTAGCCCCCACAG
>JAVTVY010013968.1:0-54833 GCA_036873755.1 Hanleya hanleyi
TTTATACCAGTAACCACACAACATGTCATGCACTAGTATGGTTTGTGCGTAGAGTGAATCTACTGTTGAAAATTTATATTGGGAAAGGGGCATTGAAGGACGAATTTGATGAATTACTTCGATACCAGGGTTAGTACATTATAGTATACTATCATGCAGAACAGCATCATCGCTATACAGTGACAACTCCCATTCATAACCTTGACTGAACTGGCCATTGAAAGTTTAATAGCCTGTTGCACTTTTGAATTTGATCAACACATAATACCCATTGCACAGACAGGGGAATCTCTCACTTCAAAGATCAAACCCTGGTGGTACAGTAAAAACTGGCACTGGTCATTTCTGTCAACGTGATAAACTGAGCTTACAGTGTGGCTAGCGAAGATGGCAGAACAGAGAGTGATGCCTAGCTATATCCACTAATAGGATCAACACACACCATGCAATTGCTGTGGAAGGTTTCTTGCACAAAAAATTGAATACAGGATGTTATATAATAGTGTGCGGCCTCACATTTTGCAATGTCTGGTCTCTGTTTATAGTTTAACTTCAGGGACTCGTTTTAATATGCTTCTGTAACCGTGTAACTTCATGAAATCCAGACAGCCCTCTGACAGCCCTCTGACAGCCCTCTCGATTGGCATGCTCATAATAATGAATTATACTTATAGAGCATTGGTTACTCTCATTGGCTGGATGCTCTTCCATTGTTTCTCCACAGGTCCACTAATCAATTTGAATTGACCAATCAAGTAATTAGAACTGGGAGATATCCCATGATTCCCTGTTTTTTTCTATAAACCTCTATTGAGTAGTGTTAACTTTCAGCTTTAAACTTGTACAAATGGTGCATCCATAGGTCACTAGCATGTAATAATGGGACCCAGCACAATTAGAGCAACTGTGATTTTCATACCTCATGGAAGAATCATGAAAACCCAAGGACTAAAATTTTCCACTATGAGAGGAGGACAATGGCTCCTGGTTAAGACTTTCCATCTGTGTAAAAGACTGGATGTCACAGCCTTACAAGAAGTATCAACCTGGTGATGTTGTTGTGACTGCATAGTCTGAGAAGGACACCTATCTACTGATGTACATGTAGATATCAAATGGAGCAACCATCCACTCACAACTATCAGTACAAACTTCAAATGCCACTAGGGACTCCGTGATTTGGCATCTGACCTGGGGGAGGGGGGGAGATACAGTACCCCTGTTAACCCCACATGGCCGCCATTTTGAATTTACCCATGATTCTTTACTTGTAGACTAATGAAAATGACCTCAATATAATAAGCTGCATAGTCACAAATTTCCAGCGCTCTGTTTTTCTCCATTTCGGAGCATGAGGGAAAATTTCACTGGCATGGTAGAACCTATACTAGATATACCTGTATACCTGGATTTGTCCTCAAGCCAAGATCAAATTAACATGCCACAAACAAACAGACAATTTTTTCAATACTGGTGTTGAACTTACTGTTGTCTTCAAATCTTCATGTGCTATAATTTTTCGTACTTGATCGTCAGAAAATTTGACCACTGTGGCTATCACCCTGGACAGTGTCTGAAATAGAAAATAATGGAGAATTTGACCACTGTGGGTATCACCATGGGTACGTAGTGTCTGAAATAGGAAATAGTGAACAATTTGACTACTCTGGCTATCACACTGGACAGTTTCTGAATAGTGGAGAATTTGACCACTGTGGGTATCACATTGGACAGTGTCTGTAATACAAAATAGTGGAGAATTTGACCACTGTGGATATTACCCTGGATAGAGTCTGTAATATAAAGTAGTGGAAAATTTGACCACTATGACTATCACCCAAGAAGGTGTCTGAAATAGAAAATGGTGAGGAATTTGACTACTCTGGCTATCACACTGGACAGTTTCTGTAATAGAAAATAGTGGAGAATTTGACCACGCTGGGTATCACATTGGACAGTGTCTGAAATAGAAATAGAGGAGAATTTGACTTTACCCATGATTCTTTACTTTATAATTGTGATTATAAGATATTCAAGACAATACATTCCAGGAATAAATCTGGAATAAAATCTTACCTTTGTCTCCTTGCCCATCATATATTGGTAGAGGATATTTTTGAGGTACTGAAAATACATCAAGGAAAACCATTTCAACTACTTATCACATCTACATGTGCAATAAATATATTAAATTGAATTCATGTTAGAATAGCCATCATACAGGATATCACAATACTCTTGTCTATTCCCACAAATACAACATGATGCCGTATGTGTTTTTGAAAAAAAAAATAAAATAACAATCACTGCTTTACAAAGAATAAGAGAAAGTAATGAAAAACATTTCTGAATGGGAACTCACAAGGGCAATGCAATGATGACTATAATGACACAAGATTGGTAAGTAACTTATTACATTGTAATAACAGCAGGTGGGTATATCATATATTGGTGGAAGATGTGGTACAGACTGTTTGGACGACTCCTATGATAATCCCTCAAAATTCAATCACCCCAATTTAGGGGACAAAATTCAATCGGTGGTTCTAATAAATTTGATCAACCGCTAAAATCATTAAAATAAAAAATGAAGAAATCAACTTCCTGTTCTAATATATTTCAACGCCCCCAGATTTTATGGTGGGAAATTTCATTTCATGTGACTGAATTATTGGCGGGATTACCGTAATCCAACAATCTAGAAGTGCATGATCCATATTAGTGATTGAGTGAGTGAGTAGGATTTAACATCATTTTCAACATTTTTTCAGTCATATCATGACGATGCCTACATGTTCCTACGAAGTAGGCTCTCATTTGCAAATTGTCCGGTAATGATTGAGTCAGTGAGTGAGTCAGTCCATCCGAATCCCTTTGTCGGCAAAATAATTAGAACTGTGATTTTTGGCATGAAAGTGCATTAGGGGAATGTTACCAGCAAGTTCGGAGCCGACCTGCTTTTGATGAAAATTTCTGGTGATTTTTGATGAAAATCACTGGTGATTCTGACTTGGGCAGTGCCCATCTTAATGTAGGCAGGATTTCAACTGGGGGGGGGCGGGATTTCCAAGAGTTCAGTTGGCGTCGGAGTCCTAATGCCTAGATCCTGTGATGTTTAATAGTCACACTGCCATGTGCCAGAACACAAGTATGTCCACAGTTCCTATTATCCTAGACATTTTTCTGTCCAGCCAGTACAGTACCCAGTCAAGTATTGACTGAACCCTACATTGATCCATAATAGTCTGGATACTATAGTTATGTATTGTATAGCCGAGGATGTATATATATATTGTAGCATAGTCATTGTAGTATAGCTATGGAAGACCAGACAGCACAAGTACTCACCTCCATTTCTGTGGGCTCATTCAGCAGTGGGCCCATAGCTAAGCTGTTAGGAGTGCTAGGGTATGGACTAGATGGAGGGGTATAAGGGTGTACCCCGACTGACTGACCCTTCAATGCCTCTTCTACCTGTAATCAAATACACAGGTGTACAGTAACCTCACACTTTCTCCCCAACACCTTACTTAAGAATGTACTTGTATCTACTAGTTTGAAAACATTCAAGTTTCTAATCTTTCCAGGATATTGTTTTGATCTAATCCGTTAATTCTTGTACATCAGAAATTAACTTCCAGCCTTGAATATATTACTAAATAAACTTTTTTATTTACTCTGTGGAATGTTTGGCACAATATTCCTTTACTATCACTTTTTAGCTCGCCGTATACAAAGTAGGTGAGGTATTGGGAGAGAGAGGGGGAAAGTGGCGGTGTCGGTGTCCGGTTAAGTTTTTATGTTGCACAACGTTAATGTTTTATTATTATTATTATTAGTTATTTATTATTATTATAACGTTAGACTCAAGCTGGAAGGTTAATGTTTTTTGTTTAGGCTGGACTTAGAATAATTTTGACTTCTTTTGAACTCGGAAAGTTTTCTGGGTTAATGTTTTCTGTTTAGGCTGGACTTAGAATAATTTACTGCTTGAAAAAAAGTTAATCTTTATTTCAAGTTTTACATGTATAATATAGTTCATCTTTCAATCCAACTTCAACATCACTGACAAAGAAGTCAAATTTTTATAACAATATGTATTGTCATTGCCAGTGATGTGCAACCTGAAGGGCTCGATCTTTATGCGAAGCTGCATGTTATTGACAAAACCCAAAATGGCGAGCTGCCGGGTTACACATAACCCTTGTTATTTGTTGGATCAGTCCACCTACTGTATTTGTTCAATTATTGAATTAGGGAAAACTGAAATGATTTTCATCAATTTCTCCTTCCAATAAATTTAATCACTCCATTTTTTGGAGATATAATCCTGTCTTGTTTCGTAATTCTATGTTGGGCGTTATCTCCCAGTCATCAACATACTTTTGGTCACAACTGCAGGTTCATGTACATGTATGAATCTGTAAAACATTCCTAATAGATATCTACTAAAAACCTGTTTAGGTATCCAAATGTGCCTTTTTCACACAGTGTTCACTACAACATTTCTCTCTCTCTGTCACTGAAGAATGCTATGGAGGAAGAATATCAAGTTCTAGTAAATGATGTGTGCAAGGCCCAACTGTCGAAAATGAGCCATTCGCTGATAGTTCTTCTAGGTGAAACAAGCAATAGATCTAACACACACTTCGTGAGGGCATCTCCATGGCCAAATCATAGCTCCTTTGGTCACAACACATGTTATATCATATCAACTTAATTACTTTGTGACACCAGGAAGAGGGCCAAGCTGAGTAAAGGGAGGTAATCCTGTGAGACTGACCTTTTGTTGCAGTAAGTGATCCCGTTCCTTCAGTTGAGCTAGTTCTTCACTCAAATGTGTTACTTCACCCTGAATGAACAATAATTGTACATATTTCAGTATTTGAATATCATGCTCTCTCCCCACCAAACGAATCTTCACTAGGACTTCACAGGCTGTTTCACATAAAAATCTACAGGTTTTTTCTTTCTCTTTTTTGTAAATGGAGGGAAATACAGAGAAGAATCATTATTTTATTATTCTATATTCATATTCATATTCATTGGCTGTCAATTATGATGGAATGCAATATCAGCCTGAATTGAAAAAGGTAAAAGGTCAAAATATTGAGATCATCACACCATTGTCTCCTGCGTACCAACCCATGTAAAAATTATGTTTCTCATATAGCATCCTCTGTGCCACTGTAAACTATACCTTTAAATCTAAATTATGAAGCTCCAGATTTTGAATTTCTTCTGCTGCTCTTTGACCAAACTCATTGTATAGGTCTCTCTGTCCAGGTGGCGCCACCAGAGGTTTACGGTTCCTCGTCATTTCCAGCTGACTCCTCAACTCTGCCATTTCTAATCTATTTGATGAGAGGGCAATAATGCATATTCATACAGCAGTAACAGCTTAGAAATATGATAAACCAAACTAGGAAATTAGCCTCTGGAATCTATTGAATGCATTTGAATGTACTGATGGGAAATTTTATAACAGAAATGAAGGTCCCCTGAATCAATGGGGGTCATCCATGAAATAAGGGAGACTGGGATTGATGACAGGAACGATGTAACAAAGATGTTCAAAGGTTGAGTAGTGAATATGATTTAACATCACTTTCAACAGTCTTTCAGTCATATCAGAATACATGTATTTGAGTCCTATTCCTTTTCACACCTGGCAATGAATGCGACGTTACACCTTAAATCTCTCTCTCTCTCTCTTTCACTGGGCATGCCTGGTAAGCCCACGGGTAAGGTCCTATACACCCACGAACCTATTCCTTTTGAAACCTGACAACCCCATGGGTTCTTAAAACAAGCTGTCTGGGAATCTGAGGCCCTTACATTCTTACCATGACCTGGGGTGTGCACAATGACAGCCCCAGTTAATCCCTCGGAGCCCATACGACTTCAGAGGTACAAATGTAACAAGGGTGACAGAATGTATATGTAATGAAGGTTATCTCTAGTGAGGAGAATTCATTTTAATGAGAGTAACAGATTATTTGCGGAGACTTGCAATTGTAATGACCCTCAGGATAATGGTATTTATGGACTATAATAATGGTGACTGATGTTTAATGAGACTGACAATGTAATGGGCTCAGCTGACAGATTGAGTATGCCGATTATTATATGGCTCATTGTATTGATGCTGACAAACTATAATGAGGGTGTTGTTTATTTAATGAGATGTGAATGCAATGAGACTGATATTATAATGAGGCTGACAAACTATAATGAGTGTGTTGTTTATTTAATGAGATGTGAATGCAGTGAGACTGATATTATAATGAGGCTGACAAACTATAATGAGGGTGTTGTTTATTTAATGAGATGTGAATGCATTGAGACTGATATTATAATGAGGCTGACAAACTATAATGAGTGTGTTGTTTATTTAATGAGATGTGAATGCAATGAGACTGATATTATAATGAGGCTGACAAACTATAATGAGTGTGTTGTTTATTTAATGAGATGTGAATGCAATGGGACTGATATTATAATGAGGCTGACAAACTATAATGAGTGTGTTGTTTATTTAATGAGATGTGAATGCAATGGGACTGATATTATAATGAGGCTGACAAACTATAATGAGTGTGTTGTTTATTTAATGAGATGTGAATGCAATGAGACTGATATTATAATGAGGCTGACAAACTATAATGAGTGTGTTGTTTATTTAATGAGATGTGAATGCAATGAGACTGATATTATAATGAGGCTGACAAACTATAATGAGTGTGTTGTTTATTTAATGAGATGTGGATGCAATGAGACTGATATTATAATGAGGCTGACAAACTATAATGAGTGTGTTGTTTATTTAATGAGATGTGGATGCAATGAGACTGATATTATAATGAGGCTGACAAACTATAATGAGTGTGTTGTTTATTTAATGAGATGTGAATGCAATGAGACTGATATTATAATGAGGCTGACAAACTATAATGAGGTGTTGTTTATTTAATGAGATGTGGATGCAATGAGACTTATTATTATAATGAGGCCGCTGACAGACTATAATGAGGGTGTTGTTTATTTAATGAGATGTGAATGCAATGAGACTGATATTATAATGAGGCTGACAAACTATAATGAGGGTGTTGTTTATTTAATGAGATGTGAATGCAATGAGACTGATATTATAATGAGGCTGACAAACTATAATGAGTGTGTTGTTTATTTAATGAGATGTGGATGCAATGAGACTGATATTATAATGAGGCTGACAAACTATAATGAGTGTGTTGTTTATTTAATGAGATGTGGATGCAATGAGACTGATATTATAATGAGGCTGACAAACTATAATGAGTGTGTTGTTTATTTAATGAGATGTGGATGCAATGAGACTGATATTATAATGAGGCTGACAAACTATAATGAGTGTGTTGTTTATTTAATGAGATGTGAATGCAATGAGACTGATATTATAATGAGGCTGACAAACTATAATGAGGGTGTTGTTCATTTAATGAGATGTGAATGCAATGAGACTGATATTATAATGAGGCTGACAAACTATAATGAGGGTGTTGTTTATTTAATGAGACGTGAATGCAATGAGACTGATATTATAATGATGCTGACAGACTATAATGAGGGTGTTGTTTATTTAATGAGATGTGAATGCAATGAGACTGATATTATAATGATGCTGACAGACTATAATGAGTTGTAATGATGTTCACAGTAATAGCATTGACATGATAAATCAGGATGTTGCATATTTAATGAGACTGACATTTTAATAGGTCTCTCATTGGAATGAGCCTCAGTGATGATGTTATTAGGTTGCATGTGGATGATCATTTAATGGCACTGACTAAGCTGTTCTATGAACAATGTCAGTTGTGTCGGTGACATAATGCACGGCTGCAAGTGGCTTACAGTGAAAATATAGGATGAACTTTGCCAGAATATAGGAGAAATATAGGAATATTCTCAATAAAATATAGGAAAAGAGGAGTGTATTAAAGACAGGTCACTACTACATTGTATGTTCCAACTTGGTAGTTTTCTGGTGTTTGATCAAATTATGTCCAGTGAATGCAGTCCTAGTGGTGGTGATTGAGACCCGTTCTGCTGTTCAGTTCAAGAAAAAGCGATTTAAATGTTTTCATTTGCAGAGCGAAGCGAGGCGAAAAAAAATTTTCTGAACTGTATGTCCTCGTGCCAATTTCATTCATTTCAGAGCATTGGTGAAAGTTTTCATGAGATAGGAATTATAGGAGGTTTTGAGTAAAATATAGGAAAATATAGGAATGACTAAAAAATATAAGGAATACAGGAGGCACTTGCAGGTCTGATAATGTAACTGGTGGTGACAGAACTGCTAATGCCACAGGTAATATTTCACAGGCAATAGTGACACGATGATAATGCCGAGAAAATAGCCCCTTCTTCACTTTGGTGACAAAACGCAGCCACATTAATGTGGCATCGCGCTCAGTCATATAAACAAGGCTATTTCCAGAGCAATGTGAATGAGGTTTGTTTGCTGTGGAATTAGAAGCCAGTATCCATTCATAGCCTGCATAAACATGATATACTTACTTGTGTTTTGATTTGACTTCCTCCATAGTCTTGTTCTGTTCTATAATCTGTTGTCGTAGTAAATCTCCACTACTTGACCCACTATGGATGGCTGTTAGTGCTAACTGGTTCTGCACCACAAGTTCCTAGCAGTACAACAGTGACCAATTAAATAATTAGTCTAGTTTTTTCAACATTGAAATATTTGAAGTAGGTTTGTGTGGAGGAGGGTACAATTTTTTTTATGAATTTAAATAATACGAAAATGTAGATACATGTATATTACAGAACACATACATGTACATGTAACCTGGAGCTACATGTAAATGAGATCTAACTGGGTCAGAAAACAGGACATATGTATGCATCAGGAACACTTATTGAATTTCGTTCAACAATCATCTTCTAGCAGAAGAAATTTTGAAGATCAACAAGGCAAAAAAAAAGAAAGTTTTCATATTATAGTTTGGAAAAGAAATCCCCCAGCAACTGTATATAACAGAATGTTGGGATAATAGGACAGTCACCTAGCAATGATAAAGTGGTACATCAATATGTACCAACAAGAACCTGATACAAGTCTGTACAGAAATCAAATTATACAACAAAAACTTTTACATAGGCAAAGTATAAATTGATGAATACAACTGAGCAAAACAAGGGCATACAGTAACTCACCTAATAACTCAATCACCTTATTCAAATTCTATCACCCACAAACTTGTGGACAAAACACAATCAGTCCTTCTAATCAATTTGGTTACCGGTGTCCTCTAATTTTTTAACTATTTTATCAACTTTCTGTTCTGATAAATTTGATCGCCCCCTGATTTTATTGTGGGAAATTAACACTTCCTGTGATTGAATTATTAGAGGGTTTACCATACAAAGCAGTTCAGTAAAGAATATAGCATGAAAAAAAGACAACCAAATATACATACATACATGCTACATGTACAATGTAATCTGATAAAACCATAAATATTTACAATGTATAAATAAGGAGGGGAAAAATGAATAAATATATCCAAACTAAAATTGTACCACAACAGGCCTAGATGAAACGTAATGTGTGAAATGGAGGTCAAGACAGGGAAGTCATAATTTCAGCCAAGAAAATCCATGATCAATGGGAGAACCATGCTGCATTCGCCAATATATTTACTAGTTTATATGCACTTATACCATAGTGGTACCAGAGCAGATTGTCGGTGGCTCAGTGTCCATGTAATGCATGCTGCATACACAAAGTTTTCGCGGATGAATGCTTGACATGTATGAAACACTTCATGTGTTCACAGTAGCCCATAAAATGGTGGTCATGTTTGTGAAGTGGCAGTGACAGAAAGGCGGTATCAGGCATCTGTGGGCAAACTTGAACAATACTGGAACCAGCCGGCATCAATCATAAGCATAACAGTTTGGCTTAGGGAGCTTCTTGAAATTGGGGCATGCTAGGAACTGGCATAAGGCATTCCAAACAGAGAGGCATGGTGCGCCAAGTTGGAACTGCTAGGAACTCCATGGCATACTTTTGGGAACTCGGCAGACAAGGGATGGCTTATGCTATATCATGCAATGGCATTGGGGGAATGGTATATGCCATTCCAATTGGAACTCTAATCCATCCAGATCAGAACACCAAACTGGGCATGGTGTATCCCATTTGGATAACTGGCATATGCCATTCCTATTAAGGAACTCATGCCCTAATTTCAAGAAGCTTCCTTATAAAGGTGTGCTGTCCAATGTTGTTGGCTATGGGTTGCTCTGTAGATTATAGAAACAGAATCTTTCTGTTGGTTGAAATGTACAAATATACATGTATGTACATGTACATTATTGGCAAAAATCAATCATTAAATTTGATGATTGAAAAAAATGTGGGAAGAAACATTTCATTGGACTCTCAGGTATAATTTGGGAGATAGTACAAAGACTATAGCAAAATGCTAATCTGAATACAATCTAATATTGAGATAGTATACACAGAGCAGCCAATCACTGACCACCCTGGATGAACAAACACTTTTCATTGGCTGTCAAACATATCCTGTTACCATGGTGATGCAAAAATCTGAATCTCAAACTGAATTAAAAATCTCTTTCAGATTCGTAATTTTCCTGCTAGAAGCGGCATAATCTACCTATATAATATTTTATCTAGGCCTGTTGGTGTACCATATGACTTTTGTAACACTACCTGTGATTGGTTGCTAGTACTTGCACTATCATTGGGTGAAGTGAGGACGTGCGCCTAGAACAACATGAAAACAAATAATCACCGAGTGAAAAATACTGTACAATGAATCTACAGTACATGTACTCAATATGAACCTACTGGGGTTGAACACAATACAACAAAGACACATACAAAAGAGAAAAAAATAAAAAATTATAATAGCATTTCAACGATATATACATGTACAGGTACTTAACAGTGTATTTACAATATAAAACAACTCTTCAAATATGAGATCAAATAAAAAGTAAGCAAAAAAGGTAAGAATTGATATGACATGATGTATGTACATATCATACATGTAGTTAACTCCATTCCCATGCTGGATGATCAGACTGTACACTTGGCTCCTGTGATTGCCCAATTGCTGGAAGGCATGGTCGATACTTCATGTAAGGATATATTGTCCATGTCCTGGGCATGCTGGGTCTACAGTCATTGTTGTCTCCTGATCAGATTATTCTATGCATTGTTTTGTGATCAGTCTTGCTATTCGCATCTTTTCAATTATTTTGGAAATCTCTCCATTGTATCCATTGTTGAGGTTATAAAAACTGGCAATGACATGACAATCCATTAGAATTACATGAAAACCCCCATGAAAGTGCCCATTAAATTGTTATATTTTTGCTGCGATGGCTGTCACTGATTGATTGGCATCAACTATTACAAGGAAAGGTGGTCATTAAATTCAAGTGAAAATCATTGAACAGCTGCTTCTAATGGTCATCACACCGTTAAAATTACTTCAATGACATTCAATGCCAATTAATCAACCTTGAATACGAAATAAAAAAATAATTAATCGACATCAAATGTGCATAAATTTATGTGGTTTTAATGGTTTTTCTGATTATTGAGTGGATTGCCATTAATGCACATTTAATGGGGAGCAGATCGCGTAGTGAAGGGAGCTAACTATTGCACATCATTGAACATAGATCTACTCATACATTTAATATTTTCTCGGAAACTTTTGTTTTAAAGACAGCTCATGTGGATTTATCACAACTGTATGTGACTCGGTCTCTAAGGATACATCTTAGGACATGTACTATTATCTTTCTACAAACCTTCCTTTCGCCATTCCATTCTTTGCTTAAGGCGTCAATTTCTTCTCTGTGAGCTGCATCTCGGTCTGCTAACCGTTTCTGAAAACTGGACTGTAGCTTCTTCTCCATCTCTTGCAGCTCCCTCTGGTGGCCTTCCTCTTGAAGAGCCATCTGTTCTTGAAGGGAGGTAATCTCTTCCTGAAGTGACTGACATCTCTCAGTCGCTTCTTTCTCTTTCTCCTGTGATAAAGATATAAGATGTGACAGATTCTTTGATAATCATCAACTGACAAATAACCATCATTTCATAATACAACAGAAATAGACAATTTTTTTTACACTGCTGAATAAGGCGATCCCTAGCACAGATAATTCAAATTTTCCATCACAAATTTGGGGAAGGGGGGAGGGGGGGGGGGGGTGGTGTCAAATTTGTTGGAGCAGGAAGTTTACAAAATCCATTATTTCTGCATTATTTTAATGATTTTAGAGGGGGATCAAACTTAAACCACCAATTGAATTTTGTCCCCAAAACTGGGGGTGATTGAATTTTGTCCCCGAAACTGGGAGTGATTGAATTTTGTCCCCAAAACTGGAGGTGATTGAATTTTGTCCCCAAAATTGGGGGTGATTGAATTTTGTCCCCAAAACTGGAGGTGATTGAATTTTGTCCCCAAAGGTGGAGGTGATTGAATTTTGTCCTCAAAACTGGGGGTGATTGAATTTTGTCCTCAAAACTGGAGGTGATTGAATTTTGTCCCCAAAACTGAAGGTGACTGAATTTTGTCTCCAAAACTGGGGGTGATTGAATTTTGTCCCCAAAACTGGGGGTGATTGAATTTTGTCCCCAAAACTGGAGGTGATTGAATTTTGTCCCCAAAATTGGGGGTGATTGAATTTTGTCCCCAAAACTGGAGGTGATTGAATTTTGTCCCCAAAACTGGAGGTGATTGAATTTTGTCCCCAAAACTGGGGGTGATTGAATTTTGTCCTCAAAACTGGAGGTGATTGAATTTTGCCCCCAAAACTGAAGGTGATTGAATTTTGTCCCCAAAACTGGAGGGGATTGATTTTGTCCCCAAAATTGGGGGTGATTGAATTTTGTCCCCAAAACTGGAGGTGATTGAATTTTGAAGGATTACCAGGTGTTCAGGTATACATCTTCTAGACAGTCACCATGAACTGACCATAGGAATTATGAAACAGGCCTGGAAATATTATGTAACCTCTAAGTTCATGCAAAAATTATTCCTACTTTTTGGGCATATGCTTTGACATTGTCATTCTAGCATGAATTTGTTAAAATATTACACAAACTCTTAATTAGTCCAGCTGTAACAGACCGTTCATTACTCGCTATAGCCTGCCCAATAATTGGAGTTGGAATCAAAAGAACCATTGCACATACCATGATCTGAGCAGCATGTTCCTGAAGCAGTTCCTCGGTGTGTTTATCCTTCTCGTGGAGATCGTTGTACATCTCCTCCATGGTCTGTTTGTGCTCTACCATCAGCCGTTCCTCATCACGATTACCTTTGCCTACAAATCCCACGATCATGATGATGGTAACATAGAAAATGCATGGTACAATACATGAGACACAGAAGTACAGTCCTGTACTACCTACAATCCCCACCCACTCTGAAAATTCTCCTTTTTACCCCCTTTACAGGCCTGTGCTGTAATGATTTCTCGGGTTACCATAATGAGACAATGTGAAACCTATGATAATCTGTGACATGCACTTCAGTAACAAATAAACAAAATAATCCAGAGAGGTTCTTCTGAAACTCAGGAATTGGTAAACCTCCAGGACAGGACAGGTTTACCGTTAATCCTGACAGCACAGGCCTGCTCCATCTTCACCTACATTAGATCAGTAAAGAAACTCAACTGCATCAGGGGAAATCTTAAAGTACTGTTAGCACTTGATTGCTTAATTCAAGTTTTCAAAATTATATCCAGTATTTTCATTGGCCAGCTAGATTATTCAGCTAGATTCTGTAAAGGTCCACTAGATGACTTACAAAGCAGTTGTTTTGCTCGAGGATTTGAAGGAATAATGACTTAAGTAGTGTTGGCATTAACTTACTTTGATATGCGTACTCTCCATAGGCAAATCTTATTATGTTCGATGATTAATTGTTTCATGTAGTTGTATTGGATGTCTTCATGTAGTGGAAATACTGGACAATTTCTACATTCACCAATTTTGCTGTGTAATGATTCGGAAACTAAAACACATCAAGTTTTATTTAGTGTGTTACTTTTGAGTAATAGTTCCTCTGTATCCAGTAGAAATGACAGAATGGTGAAAAATCTGCTTACATTTTATTAAAATTTTTATAGGCCTATATATATATGTTCTTTTAGAGGCATTTTAGTAGTTGGAAACTAGTATATATATATGTGTATATTTGAAAATTGCCAAGATCACTGTTTGGAAAAAAGCAATAATTTAGGAGACAGATGTACATGTATACACACCTTATAAATGCTAAAATATAATGCTAATGGTGATCTGAATTTTGGAGGTTCAAAGGAACTCACTGAAAATTGTATACATACATGTACATGTTAACATAGATGCCCTGAAAGAGAGAATTTGTGTAACCCATTGATTGTTCATCTATCATGTATACCACAAAAATAAATAATTACACAATGTGGAACAAAATAACTCTATGTTCACAATGTATGTGTCCTTCCTTTTGGTACACATCATAAACTTATTCAAGATATTTGGTTCGTTTCCATTGTACATGTTCTACATGTAATTGGACATCACCAATTCACAATACATCCATGGACAGTTTCACAGGACGCATGCCCGAAGATGGGTACAGCATTGTTTCACAAGATCAACAGGACAACAAGTGGGCATTTCCAAACTGTCCGGCGATGTATTAACATTCTCCATACATAACTCTCCGCTATATATTGGTTCAGTGGTCATTTATTCGCTATAGTCTCTGCACATGCTCACTGGTTGATCAGTAGAGTACCGGTACATTGAATCCACATACTGTACAATTGATCAAATGTTTCCTCCATCTGGAATCAGGAGCCATGACAATGACAGTATCTGCATCCACTGTAAAACTTGGATGATTGACTGCACTGTTCACTCCTGGATTGGTGCACAATCTTCCATGGACTTCCCTGATTGGTCCAGTCTGTTGGAAATCCTATTGGTCCAGTGATCCTTGTATATTCCATTACCGGATTTCTACTGTGAATCCCACTGATTGGTTCATCTATGGGTCGAATGTCTCTTCCTTGATTGGTCCACAATCTTCCACAGATTATTCTGTGATTGACCTAAGATATTGTACTGCTCTGAGAAACATTGCACATTTCAATAAATGATGTGTGTTGTGCTTCCCACGGATTGGTTAATTTATCTGCTGCATTGGTGACGGTCTTCCTTCATTGATCCAAAAATCTTCCCTGGAGTTGGTCAAAGACATCTACAGGATTATCCTATTGGTGCAGAAACCCTTAAATATTTTATTAGCCTTTTTAATGTTGATGACGTGCATTGCTTTCTCTCCTCACTCTGTTTATGATGTGCAGCGTACGTCCATGTTCGTAGTCATTCCATGACAACGCTGTTACGTCGGCGGGCGTATTTCTACGAATTGAGACACACACTGATCAAACGAGAAAGGAATTTCGTCGTTCCTGCGGACCTCCCATTGTCACTTCCTCTTAGTTCGACATCAACGCATCCATGACAAATCTAAGTTTACACAAACTACAGTATTCTTGTGAAGGCTGTGACAC
Organism: Hanleya hanleyi; assembly: GCA_036873755.1. Classification (NCBI taxonomy): domain Eukaryota; kingdom Metazoa; phylum Mollusca; class Polyplacophora; order Lepidopleurida; family Hanleyidae; genus Hanleya; species Hanleya hanleyi. The sequence continues at coordinate 15,622 of JAVTVY010013968.1, forward strand.
AGCAGGTGAACCCAGGTTAAACAATGAAAGGGTGACCTGCGTTCATCTAATGCATGGCTCTCCCTTGATTGGTCTGTGTCCATTGGTCTTTCACTGTCAACTGTTCCATACACCATTCATATTCATCCACTGCTTGGCTTGACAAAATATTTATGTACATGAAGGTTTAAAATAGTAATTCTTGAAAGTTTGTGTGACTATTTTTGCCAGTTGAACATTGTAATTCTCTCTCAGATGTCAGACTGTCAACCACAAGAATACAATGTTAACATCATCTACATGTACTACTGCACCGTCACAATGTCAAGGTTTCTTTTGCACCAAGCCAAAGCACATCTTGCATAGCCGATGCTGTTCTGCCAACTTACAGGGAGGACTTCTGTCGTCACATGATAACAGTCTAAACATATCTTCGTCCTTCGTGGAAACTTCAGCATCTCAAATCTGACCGAAGATTGGCGAGTAAACACGGATGATGATAACATGCCATGATTGCGTAAAACAAGTAATCTGATTGGTCAATATACACAGGATGTTGCTTTGCTGATTGGCTTAAATTTACAGTTGCATTTTTATGAAGACGATTCATCCCCATGTGTACAATATAGAATAGAGATATATCACTGGGTACCCCTGAATTTAGCGAGGATGGTACTATGGTGAAAGAACCAAGAATCTATTTCCTCAACAGAAGTGAAAGCGAGAACAATCTGGATCAATACGTAGAGTAAGAAATACTACCTCAATCTCAGTCCCATACTCTGAGCAGTGACATATTGATTAAATTTCCGAGGAAATCTCCCGGTCAAAGACTGAAATACATATATCATTTCTCTGGTAAACTTCTGCATAACAGTGAATGTTCATATTTGTAAGAGAAGGCTCCTGTTGGTTCAGTCTTACCCGTACACTCACTGTCATCCAATTAATCCTCGTCGTCTTCTCTATATCTGCCACGTTTTAACTGCACCGCCAGAAACAGGAGAGAAACTTTGACACATTGATCAGTTCCGCTTGAGAGGATTTTATTCACCACATGTTGTGTGACAGTTCATAACCATAATCAATCAGTTAAATTGACTTTTCGCCAGCCTTTCTTTTTTGCCATCCAAGACTATATAACCTGTTGTAGATTTATCTCCCTTCTCAATCTCCACACCTCCACACCACACTTGTCGATTGCTTTTACCATCTTCCATCCAGGACTACATGTTCAGCATGTTTTTTTATAATTTTCTATCTCATCATCTGCTGCTGTTGAGTAGGATAAACTGAATAAATCAATGTTTCTTGTAATCGAACACTGCATGGTTTCTGGATCATACCGAAGGTGAAGATTTGTCATGTTGTACAGATAGCTATCAAATTGGGGTCGTCAATCCTTGGCATATGAAAACGGGCCGGACGCCAGAGAATTTCCTTATTTACATGTACTGTAAATGCCTTATTACTTGCGGGACATTATCTTTCATGGTTTTTTGCGGTTAAGGGTGACGGTCTTCGGTGAATATTAATTCCCGTGACTAAAACTTACATAATTTATACTGCAATATACAGAGCAGCAATACATTTCAACAGATCATGTTGTTTGGTTGTTGTTGATTCCTACACATAGTTGGTCATGTAGTTCACATGTATTACAGTAAATTTTTATTACACTTTCAAGACTGATTAAATGAGTTTAGCTGAAAAATTTATCAACAATGAATATGTATATTATCGTCAGCAGATATTTAAACAACTGGAAATGAATTTCTTGAATTTAAAATGTGGTTGAGACTATAAACATGACACTGGAGCAGTTGTTCCAATGAAACTTATGTCATTCAGTTCCCTGTTGTTCTGAATCATTTCCTGGTCGATTGACAATGCCGAGCTGTGAATGTTAGATCCCGCAAAGAATTTGAGAGAAAAAATGTGAAAGATAATTCTTGCAAATAACCTGGCATTTACAGGAAGTTTTTCTGATGACAACAATTTCTGACAAAATAAGTGGGCTGGATTGGTGAGGAAAGAAATATCCCAATATTGAAGCTAATGGAGTAATGAGGAAAGAATCTATCATGTCTTTGGTGAAATAGAGTAACAGAAAATCATAGAATATCAACAGGCAGCAAAACAATAGAACGATGAGGCCATCCACAATAATATTTCTGTTTCCAGTGTCCTTACCTACCCATATATTTTGCAGTCAAAAATAAAAAAATTTGGGAAGACAATTTTTTTTATTTCTATGTTTTTCAGCAGTACTCTGTGAAATACTATACAAAAAGGTCAAAAATCCACACACAAAAAAAAAAATAATAATAAAAGAAATAAAAAAATTTAAAATTTCTGCCTACATGTACCTACCCCGGCCCAAATTTTCTAAAGTTGGTTACTGGAAACAAAAATATTATTGTGGATGGCCTGAAAGATGAGAAGCCGACTGAATGGTGAGGCGAATGAAATGTGTGCTTGAATTCTGCCAATATCATCATGGCTAATGACTTCAAAGATTTGAAAATAAATAGTATACAAGTGTGAAAATTTACATTGTTGTGAAGCTACATCTATTTGCTATGATACGTGTATACAACAAGAGCACAAAATGCTAAGCACAATGTTGAACATGTTACATTTATAGCAATATATAAACATTCTATCAAGACAAATATATCACCACAAATGAAACACTGGCACATGCTGGAAAGTGAATCTAATAAAAACAGTTAACCAAGCTAACCCAAAATTAACAGAGAGTTAGTAGAGTTAAATATTTGTTAATGATATTGTGAGAGGGAGAGAAATTAATGCAGTGAGAGAGGTCAGTTTGGGTAAAGAATGGGAGTTGAAGGGTGTGTGAAAATTCAGGAAAAGAGGGAGTTGGAGTGAAAGGGAGGATTTTGCACAAATTGAATGGGAGGAAATGAAGTTGGACTAAAATGAACTGAAAGAGATGAAGTTTGTTGAACTGGTAATCTAGAAATGGAAGGTTGAAATGGATGAGGAGGAGAAAATTATGTGGTTTGAGGGGGAGATCTGTCCATGAATTGGTGATAGGTTAGATGTGGGCTCAGGGATTCATGTGACCGTAGGATATAAGAGGAAGGGAGAGAACTGAAAGGGTGAGATGGAGTCTACACAAGTCAAAAGGTCAACAGTATATGCAAAGCTATTAGCAGGAGTGAGAGTTTGTGCAAAGTTAAAAGGGAAAAAGAGGAAGTTTGTGCAAGTCAAAAGGGAAATAGTTTGTGGAAAGTTAAGCAGAATAGAGTTCATGTAAAAGAAAAGGATGAAGTCTGTGCAAGTTAAAAGGGAAACAGTTTGAGGAAATTTAAGAAAAGAGAGGGAGTTTGTGCACAGTTAAAAGGAAAGGAGGAAGTTTGTGCAAAGCTAAATGGCAAATGGAATATGTTGAAACCAAAAGTGTGAGCATGTTTGGTGGACAGGGGCAGTTTGTACACAGCTAAGCAGAAAGGAGGGAGGACGATTGTGCGATGTTATGCATAGGGACTGTAGGGTGCATGTAGATTTAGGTGAAAGGAATGGAGTCTGTGACAAGTTAATATCATGGGAATGATCTTGTGCAATATGTCAATCAGAAGGGACGGGGACAGGAAAATGTGTCAGTTAGATGCAGATCCATGTATGTATACTGCATACCCAGCCTCATTAGTCCTGTTAGTCAGTTAAATGCTATATGAAAATACATGTATAAGAATATATAAACAATATGTTGATCATGCATAGCATCAATTTCTGCTTGTTCTTTTTTTGCATGACAAGTACCAGCCTTCACAATACAAATGCAATACAACATTCTCCAAACAAAGGCATTGACAGACAATTAATTGCTACTTTCAGTCTATGTTGGCAGTCTGACATCATCTGCCACAGTTTTCATGGTTCGAATCTCAGAACAATATTAACCACAGTCTAGCCTCACTATAAGGCACATCGATATAGTGCTGATTCTCATATAAGGTGGGTGCTACAGGTTGTCCCACAAAATAATGAATGCATCTCCATTTCAACACTTTTGTAAGGCTGCAAATTTAAGGTGGGTAAGATTTGGTCCCAGTGTTTAATATAGTGAAGCTACCCTGTGGTCCATCACGAGCTAGCCTGTACTTAATTTTGTCTAGTCCATGAAAAAGAACATTCACTTGTCCACACTAGTGGATCAGAAAATTTACTACATGTTGTCCACATGAACTTTCACTTAGTCTCAGACTAGCAGATTGGTGCGAATTTTCAAACCCTTACTTTGAATTCAATCAAAATCATACATGTTTAACCTTGGTCAGGTTATGTTTTTTTATCTCGATCAGACTATGTGCTTAACCTTGGTCAGGTTATGTGTTTTTATCTCGATCAGGCTATGTGCTTAACCTTGGTCAGGTTATGTGTTTTTATCTCGATCAGACTATGTGCTTAACCTTGGTCAGGTTATGTGTTTTTATCTCGATCAGGCTACATGTATGTGCTTAACCTTGGTCAGGTTATGTGTTTTTATCTCGATCAGGCTATGTGCTTAACCTTGGTCAGGTTATGTGTTTTTATCTCGATCAGACTATGTGCTTACCCTCAGTCAGGCTATGTGTTTAACCTCACTCCGGCTATGTATTTGACCTCAGTCAGGCTATGTGTTTGACCTCAGTCAGGCTACATGGTATTTAACCGTAGTCAGGCTAAGTGTTTAACCTGAGTCAGGCTATGTGTTCAACCTCAGACAGTCTATTTGTTTAACCTCCATCAAGCTACAGTACAAGGCAGAAATATCTTGATGCTAAACGCGAGTAGAACGCGAAGTAATCGAGACTGACTCGCGCTAGTATATTGAAGGAGTCGCGACTGTAAATTTCGGAAGACGCACTTTCGACCCGACTGTTTTCTGTAAACGCGTCAGCGTGTAAAAGCGGCCGATGGTAGCCGTCGACGCGATCGTCTTGGGTTTTAGTGCGATCCACAGGCATATTTCAAAAGGGATTACTTTATTGATCGCGTCAGACCGAGTCTTGTTGGCCGAACACGCCGAGATTGACCACCACGTAAAATATTCCCCTCACAGTAAAATGTTCGTCGAGTGAAAGCTCGTTGATAGTCCACATCGTCCAATAATGAAATAATCGGCAATATACATGTATGTTCAAATTTTATTAAGAATAATACCATAAATGTATAAGAGGTTTATTTTATTGAAGACATACCTTCATTCTGATGGAAATTGAGAAAATCAGCAAAGAATTTGCCGGGTTTTTTTGGACCATTTTCAACGCATCGAAATCTCATTTCTTGAGATAGAATGTGGGAGACCTTGGCCTCATTTCCAAGATCATTTCCCCTACTTTCGACCTATGATGAGTGATTTAACAAATAACCAAGCAATTAACGAAGGATTTGATATAGATAGACATGTCGTCATCAGGAATATTCCTCTGATAAAACAAGGCCGACTGAGTTGGTTAATACCGCTAAGCTGATTAGTTGAGAATGAGGTCACCGAAGAAAATGCTGTGAGACAATCGCAGCGATTGGCCGGCTGTCTGTCTGTATGTCGGTCTTCTGTGCCAAGTGAATTTAAATGACTCCATAGGAAACTTTTAGCGAGCCGACTGTTGGATTTACAATGGAAATAAAGGGATACTCGGATTTATATGTCGGATTAAAACTCACAGGGACGATGCACTGGTATTTTAGCACGATCGTCTGGTTGAATTGGGCAAATTGTGATGAGATGGCTGGGACATAGACGCACGGTAAATGTTGTTTATTATATTTTCTCGCCTGGTCTGATTTTATTTCAGACACAAAGGAGCAGATATTTTGAAGGACAGATTAATTAAAGTATGGGCCTTCTGAAAATAAATATATTTAGCTGGGTTTCAATCGAGCTACATGCAAAAGACGGTCTACAACAAAATCCTCCCGCATGCATTTATCCGAGCATACAAGGCTGAGAAACGAGACTACCGGCAAATAGCAAAGGGACCCGTTTATTTACAACATGCGACTTGTTCTGATCGCATCATGCAGTATCATTACAGTGACGGCGAGCGGTCAACGCGTCTCAGTCGCGATTATGCTTTTGTTTTTGCGCGATTGAGGCGCGTTTTCCGATTGAGATTAATAAATTATAGTCGCGAAAATGATTCTTTTAACTCGCGTTTAGCATCAAGATATTTCTGCCTTGTACTGTTTGTGTTTAACCTCGGTCAGGCTATGTATTTAACCTTAGTCAGGCTAAGTGTTTAACCTCAGTCAGGCTATCTGTTTGACCTCAGTCAGGCTACATGGTATTTAACCGTAGTCAGGCTAAGTGTTTAACCTCAGTCAGGCTACAAGGTATTTAACCGTAGTCAGGCTAAGTGTTTAACCCGAGTCAGGCTATGTGTTCAACCTCAGACAGTCTATTTGTTTAACCTCCATCAAGCTACAGTACAAGGCAGAAATATCTTGATGCTAAACGCGAGTAGAACGCGAAGTAATCGAGACTGACTCGCGCTAGTTTATTGAAGGAGTCGCGACTGTAAATTTCGGAAGACGCGCTTTCGACCCGACTGTTTTCTGTAAACGCGTCAGCGTGTAAAAGCGGCCGATGGTAGCCGTCGACGCGATCGTCTTGGGTTTTAGTGCGATCCACAAGCATATTTCAAAAGGGATTACTTTATTAATCGCGTCAGACCGAGTCTTGTTGGCCGAACACGCCGAGATTGACCACCACGTAAAATATTCCCCTCACAGTAAAATGTTCGTCGAGTGAAAGCTCGTTGATAGTCCATATCGTCCAATAATCGGCAATATACGTTCAAATTCTATTAAGAATAATACCATAAACGTATAAGAGGTTTATTTTATTGAAGACGTACCTTCACTCTGATGGAAATTGAGAAAATCAGCAAAGAATTTGCCGGGTTTTTTTGGACCATTTTCAACGCATCGAAATCTCATTTCTCGAGGTAGAATGTGGGAGACCTTGGCCTCATTTCCAAGATCATTTCCCCTACTTTCGACCTATGATGAGTGATTTAACAAATAACCAAGCAATTAACGAAGGATTTGATTAGATAGCCATGTCGTCATCAGGAATATTCCTCCGATAAAACAAGGCCGACTGAGCTGGTTAATACCGCGAAGCTGATTAGTTGAGAATGAGGTCACCGAAGAAAAAGCTGTGAGACAATCGCAGCGATTGGCCGGCTGTCTGTCTGTATGTCGGTCTTCTGTGCCGAGTTAATTTAAATGACTCCATAGGAAACTTTTAGCGAGCCGACTGTTGGATTTACAATGGAAATAAAGGGATACTCGGATTTATATGTCGGATTAAAACTCACAGGGACGATGCACTGGTATTTTAGCACGATCGTCCGGTTGAATTGGGCAAATTGTGATGAGATGGCTGGGACATAGACGCACGATAAATGTTGCCGAAAAAAGTTTTATTTTGTTCATTATATTTTCTCGCCTGGTCTGATTTTATTTCGGACACAAACGAGCAGATATTTTGAAGGACAGATTAATTAAAGTATGGGCCTCCTGAAAATAAATATATTTAGCGGGGTTTCAATCAAGCTACATGCAAATATACCGCTTCAAAAAAAGACGGTCTACAACAAAATCCTCCCGCATGCATTTATCCGAGCATACATGTACAAGGCTGAGAAACGAGACTACCGGCAAATAGTAAAGGGACCCGTTTATTTACAACACGCGACTTGTTCTGATCGCGTCATGCAGTATCATTACAGTGACGGCGAGCGGTCAACGCGTCTCAGTCGCGATTATGCTTTTGTTTTTGCGCGATTGAGGCGCGTTTTCCGATTGAGATTAATAAATTATAGTCGCGAAAATGATTCTTTTAACTCGCGTTTAGCATCAAGATATTTCTGCCTTGTACTGTATGTGTTTAACCTCGGTCAGGCTATGTATTTAACCTTAGTCAGGCTAAGTGTTTAACCTCAGTCAGGCTATCTGTTCAACCTCAGACAGTCTATTTGTTTAATCTGTCAAGCTATGTGTTTAACCGGAGCCAAGCTATGTGTTTAACCAGAGCCAAGCTAGGTGTTTACACTCATTTCTGGTATTGTTGCATATGTACATTGTACATGTACATGTATGATCAGTATGTTACAGCACAGCATATTAAGTCCCTCAATTAGTCTTACAAGCTACACTACATGATTTGAATTTCTAAATGTACATCTATGATCAAAACAAATTAAAACATCCTATGAAAAAGCAACAAAGCCAAATTTTTTGTATTTCCAATTTTATGGTGGATGCCTCGTACTGTAGGTGTGCAATTCAGATGTGTAAATCTACAAGTACACGTCATTGGTGAATGTTCAGTGGATTGGCTACATTGTGTATTATTGCGAATGGTCAGAGGTCATTTACATGTATCCCATATATGTAATATATCCCATGTTCTTATTAAACCTGAATACACACACACCAAAGCGGACTACAAAACACATACCAAACCTCAGCACTCCCATAAAACAAATCACCAGAATCCAACAGATTCCAGTAAAATTTAGCAATCTGTAGGTATGAATTCCGTGGATTCCTATATAGGGTTAGATTGTGAGAATCTCTCATTTGGATTCCTATAAATTTCTATGACAGTAAAGTTAGTATTGTTATCCAGGCAAATGTATCATTATTTATATATTAGCCACACAGAAACAAGCAATTGATTCTTAGGCAAGGTCATCATAACTCAGAGACACCCGGTCTCATCTTGTTTATAACAAAAACTGCATTGCTGCTGAAATTCTGAGTGACATCATCAGTCTCCATTTAAGGGACATAAATTGGATTGTCTCCCCTCTTAAAATAAATCCCCTGCTAACATTTTCTCAATTTTCAATATGTTCGTCATACATTTAATGTGTTACCATGGTGAATATTAATTATATTCATACACGTACATGTATCTCTAAATCATCTCTAGAGATCTGAAAAATTAATGTAGCAAGAAAAGAATGAAATTCATCCCCAATCCCAAGAAAGATAAACTCATGCCCCCGATGTGAACAGTCATTGCCTGAGAACCAATCTACTTGTACTCTGTGTAACCTCTGAAGCATTCATGTACAATACATGCTAAATAGATGTTGTATTTCAGCAGTCTGAGATGACGTCAAGATAAATATCAGGGTTTGGGTCTTCTATTGATGGTTTCAGATTAATATATATTAGAAGCAAAACTTAAGGATTTTCATTTAGGATGTTCAGTGTGAGTATTCTTTGGATTGAATTTCCCTTTAACAAGTTTAACATAAATGTTCCTATGAATGCAGGATCAATTTTGAACTGGTCCACAATAATCCTGTTTTTTTCCTTTTTTCTGGAACAGCTATTATGGCATGTATGGCGTCAACATTATTATACTGAATGGTACATGTATCCTCTGATAATTCAATCACAATGATAAAATTCAATCAGTCCCATTACTTGAAGAGAAATTGAAGAATACATGTACATGTATACCCAAAATATAAATCAATAAATCGATCAAATTTGTATGGTACATCATAGTGTGCCATATTGTTCCTTTTTTTTTTTCACTATTTCACCAACGTCCCGTTTCAATAAAATTGAAATCCATTATTTCATGTTGGGAATAACACATGCTGTGATTGAATTATTGGAACAGCTCCTCGACACTGAAGGAGAATGTCAATAGGCCTATGACCTTCAAATGTAAACAACAGCAATAAGGATGAACTGGTGAGAGGAGAAAGTGCATACAAAATCTATCCGCTGAAACTGGAAACTTTCAAACATGAATTCAAAACTGGTAAAAGTAAGCCAATGAGAGTGATGGGGAAGGGAGAAAGAAAGTGGGAGAAATAAGCTTATATTGTTCTGTTCTTACCAACTGCTTCCTGAAAGATATCCTGGAATTCCTTCTCTTTCTCTGCCAGTTTATGGTTGAATTCCTTCACCAGCTGTTTTATTTTTGACGAATGGTCGGCTTCCATCGATTCCCTCTCTTCTTCATATTCCCGCTGTAGTTTACTAAAATTTTCTGTATTAATGCTCTCCATTTCTTCCATTTCAATGCGCTTATCATTTTTAAACTTCTCAAACTGCTTGGTCACTTTAGCTTTATCTTTTTCTAAAGATAAAACTTTCTGTTCTGAATTATCACAAAGCTGCTGTTTATCCTTCTCCAGTTGAAAAAGTTTTGTGTTCAACTCGTCCTTCTCTTCCTTCAAATCTTCAACAGTTTGGCCGAGTTCCAGCTGTGCAGACTGACTGGACTCTGCATATTGTCGATTTTCCACTATAAGTTGCTCCTTTTCATTCAACTGTTGCAGAAATGAGGCTTGAACCTGTTCTCTCTCCTTCTCATAGTCTTGCGTAATTTTCAGTTTTTCTGCCTTCAGTTCATCAATTTCCTCCTGCAGAAGATTAAGTTTATCTTCGAGTTCATTGATCTTCTCTCGCTGTTCAGTTATAGCAAGGTCTTTGTCAACCTGAAACTGTTTACGCATTTGCACTAGATAAATTTCAGCTTTCTTTTTATATTCCGCTAATTTCATATTTCCTGCCGCCTCGATCTGCTGAGCATGATCCTGAAGTTCAACACCTTGTTGTGATTTCGTACTCTCCAACTTTTCATTTACTTCAATATTTGATGTTGTGAGCTCCTCAATTTTCGCATTACTTTCACTAAGCAAGGATTCAGTCGACTCAAACCTATCTTTCCATTGTCGGACAAGGTCCTCGAGTTCGCTCACTTTTGATTGGTTATCCTCGTGCTGGCTACGTACTTTGCTAAGTTCATCGTCCAATTCCTTAGTTCGCGTTTTAGCAGCTTCTACTGACTCTATATAAGATTGCAACTGTTCCTGCATTCTTTCCGAATGTCGTTTCTCAGATGTTTCCATTCTTAAACTGATATCATCTGATATTGTCTGCAGCTTGGATTCCAGTTCATCCGCTTTAACTGATTTCTCATTCAATTCTATTCTAATCATGCGAATTTCTTCTTCCTTCTGGCCAGTAACAGTCTGGGCCTCTTTCACCTTGCCCTCCATGGTTTCCTGTGATTTGATTAGATCAGTGATTAAATTCTCCCTCTCGCTGCTAATTTTTTGCAGCTTTTCCAATTCAGCCTCTTTCTCGGGAATCGCGACACTAAGATTTGATATCTGGTTTTCAGCAGACTGTAGCCTTTCAACAGAACTATCTCTAGATTCCTGAAACTGGAGTAACTTGGTGTTTGAATGAGTCAGCTCAGTCGATAACTCCCGTTTCTCTGTTCTCTCTATTTCTAGTTGTCTTTCGAGGTCAGAAATCGTGTTATTCCGTTCTGTCAACTCAGATGCTTTGACGGACTCTAATTCGTTAATCCTCCCTGTAAGTCGACTCTTAATCTCTTTGAGCTTAGCATTGTATTTTTGTCTCAATTCCTGAAAATTGGTCTCGGATTTTTTCTCCAGCTCCGCTATCTGTAACCTATGTGATTCTTTCATGTCTAGAATTCCTTTTTCACTTTCGCGGACTTTCTCCTGCAGCGATGTTTGTAATTCCGCAGAGCTCAGTTTGGTTTGCGCATCCATATCATATACCTGCTGGCGGAACATATTCCGTTCTTCCCGGAATGATATTTCCTGCTGCTCAAGTTTTGTACTGTATTCCGTGATTTGGCTGTCATATGTTTGAATACACTCGTGTAACCTTTCCTCTGTTTGATTCAGTTTTTCACGAAGCTGACGTAACTGTTCCTGTAGTTCTAAATCATTAGCCGTCAATGAGGACAACCTATCATCATAATCTGCTCTAACCGTCTCCATAGCTGATTCGTGAGCCAAGTCCATCTCTTTGACCAGCTCATCGAATTCTGACTTCTGTTTTTCTAGTGACAACTGAAGATTGCTGAAAATTTCCTCCTTTTCCCGAGATGTCGTGTCTAATTTGAGTTTTAGTTCGTTAATTTCGCTAAACTTTTCCTTAAGCTGCTTTCTTTGCTCCTCCAGCTTTTCCTGTGCTTTCTCCTTCAGTTTAGATAGTCGGTCATTCAGCTTTTCAACCTCCAGTTTATAATTCTCCACTTCTGTATCCTTGGAGACCAGGAGCTCTTGGGAGGAGGTATCGAGTTTAGAAATCTCAGCATCCTTAAATTCGTTCACCTGTTGAATCTCCTCCTGTAATTTATTAATCTCTGCATCCTTCGAAACCTGGAGCTGTTGAATTTCATGTTGAAATTTATTAACTTCATTCGCGTGTGAACCCCGAAGTTGTACGAGATCCTGGTCATGCTCGGTGGCTTGTGACTGGAACATATCTCTTGATTCAGCCATGAGCGACTTTATTTTCTCCTGTGATGTTTCCAGAACAGCAACATGGTCCTGCAGTTTACTCAATTCCCTGTCTCGGTCCTGCATTTGTTTGCCATGTTCATGTTTCAATGAGTTTATCTGCACTTCTAACTCACCTTTGAGCCTCTCCTCTTCAGCCAGTGCGCTCTTCAGCCTCTCTTCCAACTCTACCTGCTGGTCTCGAACCCTCGCTTCCATTTCGTCTTGAATTCGCTTTAAAGATTCCTCGTGCTGGACCCTCAGTTGGTCCTTCTCCTGCGAAGCCGTCTCAAGCTGTTGCTTCAAGTCTACTATCAAAGCTTCCTTTTCTTGGAGTGCTGTCTGAAGTGAAGATGTAAGCGTTTCAACCTGTTTCTGAAGTTCATCCAACAAAGTATCTTTCTCATCATTCACAGATTGCTGTGCCACCTGTAATGCCTCCAATTCTTCCTGCAAGTTCTGTAACATTGTATCTTTCTCTAACAATGCCGCGCTACGTTCCTGCTGCAGAGATTCGATCTGAGTCACTTTCTCCGCTACCACTGATTCGTGAGATGTTCTTAATGTTTCTAGCTCAAGTTTTAAGTTTTCTATCACAGAATCTTTCTCTTGCACATGTTGGATGGATGCCTGATATGAACTTTCCAACATTTCCAGTTGTCTCTCTAGTTCTTCAACTGTTCTCTGCTTCTCCTCAAGTGTTGCATTGTGGGAAGACTGGAGCGTTTCGATGGCAACTCTGTGTTCCTGAGTTAGATCAATTATTTGAGTTTCACTATCCTGAGAAGAATTTTTCAAATTCCCCAACATTTCTTCTCTAGAAGAATTTTTCGCTTCCAGTTCGGCAATCTTGTGACCCGCCCTTTCCAACAGTTCATTCTTCTCCTGGATTTCGACATTATGCTTTTCAACGACGGTCTGAATGTGTTGCTGTACCCCTGTAAACTCCCGTTCCAAAACTGATATCATTTCTTCCTGCTTCTTCATAGAGGTCTTATGTTCATTAATCATTGCTTCCTTTTCGCTCACAAAATTGGAAGCCGCTTCTTGGAGTTGAGCCACAGTTGCTTTGTGAGCAGAAGACATTTCTGACACTGATGCATCATGGGAATTCTGCACCTCCAGTAATTTGGAATCATGGTCTAATTTCAATTGCGCTATTTCAGCTGCTGATAATTCTGCTGCTTCAGTCATTCTGGTTTCCCATTCAGCCATGTTAGCCTGGAGTTCCCGTTGGTGAGATGCCGACAACTCGTCCAGTTGCTGTTTACGAAGAGTTTCTAAATTACTGGCCACACCTTCCGTATCATGTTCTTTCTCTCTTGCGAGCTCTTCCAATTTAGCATGGAACTCTTCTTCCTTCGCTTTCAATTTACTCTGGAAAGTATCTTTTAGTTTTTGCATATTTTCCTTGTACTGCTTTTGCCTTTCCTCAAACTTCTCCTTGAAACTTGCTTCCAATGTTTCCTGAGTTTCTTCGGCCTCTGCAAGTTTGTTCTCCAATGAAGTAATAGTTGCTGATTTTGCGGACTCACCTTCCAGAAATTTCGCATTCAGAAGCTTCAGCTCCTCTTCTTTCTCACCAATAACTCTATGTGACGCTTCTGTAATGGAGGCTATTTCCTGTTTATGATTCGCACTCAAATTGTCCGTACTTTCCTTCAGCTCTTTTATCCTACTTTTAGCCTCGGTCCGAAGCTGCCCAAATTTATCCTGCATTTGCTTAAGCTCAGCCTCTCTCTCCCCGCATAACTTGACGCTGTTTGAGAGTTCCTTCTCTAGATCTTCACACCTCTTATCCAGAAGATTCAACTCTGTTCCTTTCTCTTCTCGAGCCTTCAGAACATTCGCTATTTCTTCATTCTTACTGTCAAGGGCTTGTCTAGCATCTGCAGCAGCATGTGCCTCATTTTCCACCTGAATCTTCAACGACACGATCGACTGTTCAAGTGTTTCTTTTTCCGAAGTAACTGTTTGCATAGAACTTTCCAACTCCTGTGCACGGGTCTGGAAGGTAGATTGGGTGATAGTGGATTCCTCTAAACTAGCACTGAGGAAGGAAACTTTCACTTTTAGTTCCTCTCTCTCGGATTCCAGAATCAGCTTCTGATTTCTCAGTTCTTCATAATCTGTTTTCGCCTGTTGTAATTGCGTCTCAGCGAAAACAAATTTATCTTCGGCCTCCTTCACCCGAATATCATCCGTTTGACATTTCTCGCTCAGATTTTTCTGATGTTCACTTTGTAATTCATCTAATTTCTGCTTCCATTCAACATTTACATATTCCATCCTTTGGTCAAATGTTTCCTGCATGGTATTCATATCCTGTTCCTTAGCTTCCAAAGTTTTCTCCAGCTGATCTTTAATTTCTGTAAGGGATTGAAGGTCACTTTTTAACACGTTTATTTCAGAGTCATACCTAGCTACCAATTCTTCTCTAGCACCTATTTCACTCTGGATCCTTGTTTCCGCTTCAGTTTGACACAGTTCCAGTTTTTCGTTCAACTGGACCAGATCTGATTTCAACTTTTCAATCTGAGACACCTTTTCCGCCATGATCTGCTCATGGTTTGATCGTACTGTTTCCAGCTGTGATTTATAATAATCTTCCACTTCTGTGCTAGATCCTTTGATCATCTCTTCCTGTTTCTGATTGAGGTCCTCAAGTTGTCGTGTCTGTGTTTCCATCAACGCCTCCATTTTCTCCTGTAGAATACGCTGATGTTCCGTCTTCACTTTTTCGATGTTTTCCAGGTGTTGTGATTTCTGCTGCATCAGTTCATCTTGGTGAGTTTTTACAAGTGTAGATTTCTCAGTCTCCCAAGCAGTGACTGCCATCGTATAATCCTCTCTGGCTTTAGACAGCATGTTCTCCAGTTCTATTTTAGCCTACAACAGTGAAAGAAAAGGTCAATGATTGTCCACATGTCTACATTCACAAATGGGAATTGGCACTTTTGCCAGTGTTAACCCTTTCTGCAACAGAAATTCTGCAGAATAAAGAAACTTGAGAGCTAAAATTTCTGACTCAAGGTGGCGACCAACATCTCTCTATTCATACAATATTGAAATTTCTAATAGAAATTAACACTATTTTACAGCACTGTGCTTGTCTTGGATTAACAAAGAAACAGTAGAGACTGCAGAAAACTGACCATTAAATTGATGAACATGATAAAACTGAACATAGATTTTTTTAATTAGACCTTCACATAGGTGAAATGGATGACCTGGGCATTTGTCGTGGGGCTTGACCTGAAGCTAGGACTTATGTAGCCTCCACAGTCCCCTCTCACTTATGTGGCAGGGACAAACAATATGAGATCAGAGCAACCAATGAAATTCTTTCTATAGTGTGGGAAGCCTTAGTATCCTAGCCCAAGATAAGAACAATATTTCAGCCTAAGCTGAAACTAGAACTCGTGGACTTCGAAAACCCCCATCCTATTTTGTATATGCAATAGGTATGTAATAGATCTGAGCTTTGTTCCTCACATGTATATGCCGAAATAATACCCTGTCATCATTGGACATGCTCTCAGAGTGGCAGACTAAATGGTCTGGTTTGTATGTCAGTCACCCTTGAAGTGTCAGCAACAATGCTGATTGCTTGATTTATACACATGTAGGTACTTTATCAATAAATGATCTATCCAGATTTTGTTTTGGTCACTCTCTTGGTCGTTCCTGCCATCTTGGTCGAAGTGGTCTTGGGTGTGTCGTCGCAAAAGTAATCTGATCAGCTCTAATAGGCTGTTCCATGAAGTGATCACAGCCCCCAAATTTGGAGAGGAATGACATGGCGCTTAGGATAATAGTTTTGCATAGAATTTTCCGTCGTATAGAACACAGTAGATTTCAGATCGGTGACAACCTTGTAAAATCGGATGTGAAGCATTATAAAAAAAATTCTATTTCTCAATGTCTTTTCAGACGGACAGAAACACATGGTCACGAAACTGAAAATATCCTCAGAAACCAACATGTTTTGATTATTCGACTTTGGAAAAGGGTCAATAAGTACGTACTCATCTCAACTCGCACACCACAGAAAGTGAAGGAAAGGCAACTGAAACTGAACTGATTACCATAGCGGTTCGTATTATGACAACACGCCCTTTTTAAGCTGGCTGGTTGGCTGGTCATTTTCTGAGGTATAAGTTATTTATGGGGGAAAACACGAATTTGAAATATTCATGGCTCCAGCAATTTGCTTGCGAAAATTCTTGAGATGCTGCGAATGGTTCAAGGATGAAATGAAGGAACATAGGGGGTGTCAGAGTGATTGTCAACACAACACAGAAAAATTGATAAATCAAGCTATGTACATTTCCTGCGCAACAGCATGGAATTTAAATAGCATTTCTTTGAACATTTTGAATAAATTTGTTGACCACCAAGTGATAACTGTAACCAAAAAAAATATGTCTATTTCCATTTCCGGATACAGGCTAGGAAACATTTGAGCAGTTAAGGCCAAACAATTTTTTGTTTTGGGAAATAAATTTTATTCTGATGTCCAGGGACACGTACCCTCTATTCGGCCCAGTAAAATTTCTTTAGGGAGGGAAACGTGCCCAAATTAGTGAAAATATTCAACTTCCCCAAATTCTGGAAAAATAGGCAGGTTTTGAATCAATTATCACACTTACTGATGAAGAATCAACTTAACTGAACATTGATTCTCCATGGAATAAAATATTTAAAAAAAATTTTTATTATTATTTATTAATTCTCTAATTTGGGCACATCCTAACTTGAGCACAACGTTCAATGATCTTATCAAGGGTCGAGCAAGTCCCTCTGATTTGAGCAGTTTAAGACAAGAAGAAATGAGAAGAGACCTTATTTGAACACACGATTTGTCGAAAAACGAAAAAAATTGACCTCACAATTTGATAAATAAGTTTGCTTGAATCTTCGGGGTTTATTTCAACGCCTTATGTCAATGTATTCATAATAAAACAAAACCGGCAAACTTGAGATTTTCTACCAGAGAAATGGTATACATTTTGACAGTCAAGTTGCCGACTTCGTTCAAGGAAAATATAGCCGGACTTGCTTTATGCGCTTCGCCTTGTGCTATTTCAAGCCATGAATTCCGTATCTTTCTTCGGAAGTTGATGGAGAATGTGTTTAAAATTGCTTCGGTAAAAATTAGCAGGTCAACTAAAGCGTAAACGTCCGTGAGATCGCCATGCTGGAAGAAGCACACACGCACACTTTACGGTTGTCGCAAAACCAGACACTCTCCTGCTCAAGAGATCCGAGTATAGCTAACACTTTGATTACCATCGTCACCTCTGCACAGAGTCTGAAAGCACCACAACTACCCGGGGTAAATCTGTACAGTACGAACATCCGGGTTAGTCCGTCGATCTCTTAACGTACAACAACAACAACATCCGCGTTCCGTGTAAAAAAACGTATCAATTCTTATCTGCCATCGCCCAAAAACTATACAGACTCACAACATTACAATTGTGACCAACCAGGCAAGTTTAAGAGCCTAACTCTTCCTAGTTTTTCCACTCTTGATGTACAAAGGTTTCTGCAGCTCCATAGCCAAGGACGATTGCAATCACACCCTCCTGCTCCTCCGGAGGATGGGGTTAACCAGGGGTGATCAAATTTATTAGAAGAGAAAGTTGATGATATGGTCCAAATGCAGTTAATTACGATTATTTCTTCACTATCATAATGATTTTAGAGGGTCGTTAAATCTAGAACTAGTGATTGAATTAATCGGTGGAATTATAGTAGTGAACATGCTTCCTAATAAACTCACAGTTTTGATCAGCTCCATTTGCTGAAGGATTTCATCTTTGGCCGAGTCCTGCTGTGAGAGGGCGGCCATCTTCTGTAAGTCTCTCTCTTCTATAACCAGTTTTGTCTCCTCTTCTTTCTCGTGAAGGAATCTATGTACATCCTCATCTTTCTGAATTAAGGCATGCTCTCGTTCTTTATCCTACAAGATCAGAATAACAGATATAAACTGATAAGTATAGCCATTCTGGATATTCGAAAATGACTGCGGACCAGAGAAAATAAACTGCCAGCAGCGGCAAGTTTGATCAAGTTCATTCTACAGTCTACAGATTACCAGACTAAGCTTCATGCAGTCAAACATTCTTAGACTCACTTGCGTAAATTAACGAATCCTGCCCAACATACAATCATTTAAATTTTTAATCGTTATTACATCTATTTTGCATTATAAATTTAACAATTTCAAATATTATCAGAAAAGGTGTCGGAGTGCACTCAATTATGTAGCTGGCTGAGTACAGTCTCGATTTATGAACTGATTACTCCGCTCAGCAAATGGGTTACAAATGCCTGACCCTGGTCTAACCTGATAATGACGTCACAGACCAACTGACCAACATTTTCCTCTCCCACAGGTCAGTTAGATTCCAATCTTGTGGCCATGAACCAGATATTACATGTAGCTGGACTGCTGTTCAGTGAGACATATTCAATTTACTGAATTAATAGCGGAAAGGCAATTTTCAACTTTCTCTCACTATATGCGAGACGTGAAAGAACTACAATTTATTAACTATAAAAAATAATGATTTCTTCTGTACACGCATTTCTACATGCTTTTTGAGGATTGAATACAACATTTATATACTATCACTAGCATTCTCGCTCCACCAGAGACATGCTTCCACAATGCCTCTGGCAGATCATGAAAGCTAGCGTAGTATGGGATAAATATTCATGAGCGCAAAGTCATGTGACTCATCACATGACAGCATATATGTCCCACTGAAGCAGATGTCAGTTTTTATGCTCATTCTTTCCTATGAAGCTCAACACGTTCTATGGTGTAATGGTTAGCACTCTGGACACTGAATCCAGCGATCCGAGTTCAAATCTCGGTAAAACCTTATGTTTTCTTTTTTCCCTCTAAACTTTGTTTTCGTTATTTTTCATCGATGCATCTATTTGTACGTCTCATTGAAGATTGGAAATGTGTATTTCGTTCTGCTTTTATAGACTCTTCACATTCAACAAATTTTTCCACAAATTTGATAATTTTAACATGGTCCTAAGCTTTCCCATAAAGTATATTTTATCGATCACTTGCTTGATCCATAAACCTATTTCCAAAAAAAATATATTGTAAGCAAACATCCTTCTTTCTCAAGATAGAAGCTATAGCTAATTTCTGGTGATCCAGTAAACTGAACATTTAAGCTGTCCATTTTTCGTGGAAAATGTGCAGGTACGCACAGTTCGAGTAGCCAAGGGTGTTGGCTGCCAAAGGACTAGATAATACAGCTGCTGTGATTGGCCACCTAAGAACAGCCAGCACATACTTGAACTGGGCTCTTTATATGCCACAGCGTTTGCCGGAGAATAGCATTGGGCATAGCTGTGTCCTCGGTGATAATGTATTACTAGTAGGTTAGAGGCTTACTTTTGCTGACAGAAGTTCATGGTGTGATTTCTCCAGTACTGATATTCTCTCCTGCCAAACCACGTCTCTTTCCTCCAACACTTTCTCCTTCTCTGCATTCATCTCGTTCACTTTCTTCTCCAGGTCTTGCTGTAAGAATGATGGTGGACAAGAAGATGAAGGAGCAGAATAATGAGATAATAACAGTGCTGTCAACAATACAAATATTATATGTTTGATTTCAATAAAGGTAACATTCTATTAATTATGAAAGTATGCAGAACTGTAAGGTTTCTAATATTTGATCAGGATGATAATTGGATAAGAATTCCAAATAGAATAGACACATCTTGTCGAAAACAATCACTACTTGAATTTTACCTTGACAAAACAGAAGTTCAGTCATTTTCAATAGGCTTCTGACCCATCACCAGTTAAATATGTTACTGTAAAACATGTTTCTTTCGCGTGCATGAACTTTGGCGATTTTCGCGATTGGACATGTTGGAATAAATACGATTTTCGCGATTGGACATGTTGGAATAAATCGCGAAAGTTTCATGTTTTACAGTATATGAATTTGGAAAGCCTGATAATAAACCTTCAGGCTCAGGAGATATTGTGTAAACAAGCAAGATGGACAGAACGACGGACACACCATCTAAGAAATTGGCTGAGGGGTAAAAAGAGTATGGCAGCTTCTTCTCCGTCACAAAATCTTTTCTTTGAACTTTATTTATAGCATAAACATACCAATTTTAAATGATTTACTGATTTTTGGTCACAATGACCATGATATTTTGACCTCAAAATGAATAGGGTATGTTATTATACCATGGGAAAGGCATGTCCCAAAGTTTGCTACCAATCCGTGACCTGGAGATATTGCACAGCTTACAAAGTTAACAGATGGACAAATGGACAGAATTTGTGAGCTCAAGTCTATAGATGTGCCTAATATGGATCAAACATGGAAGTTCCAATTAATAGTATTCTCTGACCAGGGATGTGAACAGTTATTTGTACTTTCATTTATTCTTTTACAATGCCTTGTTGCCGATTAGCACAAACCTGTAACAGTTCAACAGCAGCTAATTTCCCTCGAGATAATTCCTGTACCAGATTCTCTTTTTCAGCCTCCATGTTATTCTCAAATGCTTTCAGTTTCTGTTCCATCTCCTGTGTGGCGTGGTTCTTCTCTTCTTTCAACCGCTTGATTATCTCCCTTGATTTCTGTAACTGCTCCTCCCCTGTGGATAGAAATGTCACTATTATCCGTCTGCTATCAAGGTGGACAATTTAACATGTGGCAATTTAATCCAAGGAGCTTTGTGACACTGGCAGAGGTCATCTGTGCATCGAACGATTTTACAAACACGACCATGTGACAATTCACAAATCTTGAGAGTGACTGGTCTGAAAAAACAGTTTTTGTTCTTAAAAATTAATCTGACTGCAGTAGGGTCAAGTCAATCTCGTGTGGAAAGTAATGAGTGACAGTAGACAACACCATGTATTTATAGACTAAAGTATAGAAAGGTAGGTTTCCAGAGTCGATTACTTGCTGTTCGACATAGAAAGTTATCGGGCAGATAATTGGTGTATTTTAATCCAGAAACATTGATGAGTCTTCTTCAGTCAGATTGAATTTCTAAGCAGTCGGTTATCATTTGAGAGTCAACAGGTTTCCATTTTCTTCTTCTCTTTGTTAATTGTTCATTTTGATACCTGGGATAATATTCAATTACTTATCATAAGAGTATTCTACTTGGTGTTCTCTGTATACGTATAAGCACAAGTGGTACATATCTGGCGGCCGGGCTATATTCCATGTTGTGTGACATCACACCTTTTATAACTTTGTTTTATTGTTGTGCTTTTAATTTAATATACATTCCTTGTAATTGCTCTGTCCATTGGGGCACTGTGATCAGCTTAATAATGCACCTTAAAGCTTATCCTTCACCATTCATCAACACATGTCCGACACTTTCATCAAGACTGAGAATGTGAGCCTGGGTATAAAACTCCATACCTGCTTTTTCAAGTTTCCCTATTTTGTCACTCAATTGCTGGTTTTCTTCTGTCAGACTCAGAAGGGATGATTTTGTTGTCTTGAGTTCCACGTCCTTGGCCTCAATTTCCTCGTGCATCTGACGTTTGGCCTCAGCGATGGCCAAACCTTTGTCAGCCTCTAAATCTTCGATGACCTGTCTCGCCTTCTTGATCTGACTCTTCAGTTTGGCCATGTCAGCATTGTGACTAGGGGAGGCATCTGAACCTTCCTATTGGGATACAGAAGAGAAGAAAATTGATTTATTTTGTATATGCTCACTCTGGCTCGACACTCCTCTGTTTTTTTGTTGTTTTTTTTCCACCTTCCTCTGTCTTGCCTTGTATATGACAGTAACTACTAAAATGCAGTGAGTTATGTACTATCCAATGACACTATTTTAAGGAATTGACAGACAACAGATGATTTTAAACGAATGGAATTGCGTGAAATAAGTTTATACTAATCAAACTTGCCGTAAGTAATTGAGAAATATTCTGAGAATATGCAACATATCCTGATAATATTTACTAATCATCCAGCATTGTAAGATATTCTTTTTATCGAGTGACTACTTTTGGAAGATCTTTTGGTCGGGTGAGGGAGGACTGTGTCTTAGATTATTTGAGATAAATCGGTTTGTTGCATAAGTTTTAATGTATGTTTTAATGTGTTGGGTTACTAAGTTATTAACTTGAATACTTAGAATTTTTGTCGTAACTGACATCGTTTACAAATGGGTTCAATTATTGGTGAAGCTTGAAACCATCATATGGGTGGACTGACAACTCCACACATTGTATAATGATCATAGTCTGTGAAATTTCATGTAATACCCACAGTATTAGTGTCTTTTTAGGCATTTAATAGGATATTTTCATGAAAAATCAAATAAAATGGTGAAACACACTCAATAATATGGTGAGACACACCCATTTAAGAATGACGCAGGATTATCGGAGAACAACATTTCATTCTTCATCTGCCTCGGATTATCTGCATGGTTTTTTGTGCATCCAGGTGGTAACTGTTTTGCAACACAAGAATATGAATTGAGATTGGGGTCTTGGTGGAGACATTAGCACTCTTCAAAAAGTTCTTCTCACTGTACTCAGGTATGGCTCAAGTGTTGTTGTGAGAGGAATAACACAGATTTATTTTAATTGCAAAATTAACTCAATATTTTCCCAATACAGTGATTGCATCTTGCTTCAAATTTTAACTACCAGTATTGTTATATTTTGATGAATTCATATGGACCTTTTTAGATCATATTTCAATACAGAATAGAACATTTCTTACATTTCAAAATTTCAAAATAATGCTGTGCTAAAAGCTGATGCATCAATCACAGAACACAAGCGTTACTCTTACGCGAGTGCTTATGAAATCGCGTTGAGGCAACAACCCTGTTGAGACATCCTGCTTGTGTGCTTTCTAATACAACCAAGGGACATGAGATGCACTCTGATGCATTTGGTAAACAGCCTGCTTCTGTTATATTAGTAGTCACTAGAGTGTTCAAAACGTGCAAACTATTAACTACATGAATTTGATCACGTTTCAGTTTTTCTCTAAGCGCATTCAAGATTAAGTTATTTTTGCCCTGTACTGTAACAATCGCCATGATCACCAAATTTGAATATTAGCAAAGGACCAATCACCTGAAGCTTATACAGTTCACCATCTTTTTTCTCCAGCTCCTGTTGAAGGTTAACTTTTTCTGTGGCAAGCTGAGAAATCTTCTCCTTGTGACTTTTGATGGTTTCTTTACAGCGATTCAGTAAGTTTTCCTGTCTCTTCACCTAGAAGTAAATATAAAACTATATATACCTGTACATAACACATGTACTGTGAGAATTACGCAATAACTCAACTATATTGATAAGTGTGTACTGTTCTCATCATTTAAATAGAGACCTCGCAAACTGGGTGATTTAGTATACTGTAATGTTATAAAATGCCACAAAACGGTCTACAATGTTGTAAATTGACATGACTGGTGTGTTCCAGACTATACTTTCGGTAGCAAACTCGCCTGCCAAAAATAGAGGAAAGGGTGTGAACGCGAGATTGTACCACACAGTTGTGCCCATTTAGTAGAACAGGTATACTTCGTTGGACTCCAGTGGTGGTGGACTGGTTCACCAGCCATTCGTAATTCCAAGATTATCATTTGGGCTAAAATTAGTTTTGGTTCAGATGTTGTTAAAGAGAAATCCCCTTAACATCATACTGCTCCGGAAAATTGCACTATATTTTTGCTTCATGAAATAAGGGCTGTTCCATTTAAAAAGGTATGGGAGGGGAGGAAGGCACTCAATATATTATTCTATGGGTCATAGGAGGAAATTCCCTTCAATCCATGTTACAACATTGGGAAGGCCAATAAAATTTCTATGGGTGGTGGGGTATAATTCAAAGCTGCCTTCGGCCCCTCCCATACCTTTTTAAATGGAACCGCCCTAAGAAGTTCCACGGAAATTATCCATTGGATTTGATAATTTGGGATTTGTTTACTGCGAAGATTGGTCATAGGGTGCCTCTATATTTCTACACAAAAGCAAGGCGCTATGGGTTGTGATGTTGTTCTTGTTCCATGCAACGTAACAGAAGCGACGTCAATGGTAGCGTCACAGGTTCTTCGTCACAACGCTAACGTTACTTCCACTCAACTTGGACATCATTCTTCCTCAACTCTGACGTAATTCTACCTCAATTCTGACATATCTGATGGCCGCGCCCTACAACTGGCGAGCGTGAAATAAAAGCGCTCTATCTCCGACATGAAATGGATTATCCCCATTCAATTATTCAGGCATTTATATTTAATTACCGGAAAAGCTCTTCCACATAAACTAAATGGACTCCTTTGTCTTGTGACACTTACATGAAAGATGGACCTACCATGACCATTTGTACGTACCTTCTCCTGGAGATTAGCCAGAGAGTTATCTCCCCCTCCTGTGTCACCTTCTCCAGCATTTGAGGGAGTTATTCCTGAAGCCTTTGATTCAATGTCAGCAGGCACTTCTTTCCCCTCCTTCAATAATCTCACCTAAATCAGAATTGATTTCAGCAGAACATCACTTTCAGGGTTCCTACCCTTTGTGAACGACAAAATTCCAGGACTTTTCCAGGTCCATACAACCTTTTTCCGGGACATTTAACTGAATTTTTCTGGACATTTTTGACACCTTTTACCATGTTTCATTTAACAAATTCAACAATGAACATTAGAATGAATGAACATGTAGTTCAACTATCACATTTCATACAGATCTGACTAGATTGAAGAATAAAATCAGTTTGTTAGAAAGAAATTACAGTAATTAATTGTGGCAGATATTTTGGGGGGAGGGAGGACAATAAAATTCAAGGATTTTTTCAGGACTTTTTACTAATATTGTCAGAATTCAAGGATTTCCAGATCCAGGAATTTATTTTCTCAGAATTCAAGGAAATCAAGGCCCCGTATGAACCATGCACTTTATATAACAAGGAAAAGTAAAACTGGTCATCTGGATAAATTGTATCTTGACTGACATTGTGGCACTGATCTGGTGCTTTCAACTTCATAATCACTTTGATATCACCATTAATCTATATGCTTCTTAACTCATTCAATATGGTAGCTCATTCCAACAGGTTTCCAGCTGATGGCAGTCAGTAAAATTGAAAAATTAACTTATTCAATTGCTTGATGTCCTTTTGTATTAATTATTTCCGCCATCAAATGTGTTTTTATACCAAGTAAAAATCGGGGAAAAATGGCATGATCATAACCTTTAATTGATGTAATTTATTTTTCAAAACATTGCACAAATATATGTAGGTTCCACAATTTGGAAGCATATATTTCCTTGGCTACAATGCTCAGAAATTAACAACCAATACTCATTTCACTTTCCCGCAGTTGTTTTCCATTATCATGATCATGTTGGACAGTTCATTTCTTTAACTTTTCAAAAATAGTCTCAGTTATAATGGATGGCAAATATTTAAATACAAAAGCTACAACTGGATATGAATGGGTTTCATCCAGCATCTCTTCCAATGAGTCGTGCTGTCACTTCAGCTAGGCTCTTCACGTCCAGTGGCTAAACGGGGGTGCGTGATTGGTCAATTGGACCATTCCATATTTTCTTGCCAAGAATAGTGGGCGAGAAAATTGGTTGATTTTTACCGATCCAAATGTTGAAAAATTTTGTCAATAAAGCTTATGAAGTGGATCTGATGGATTATATCTTCATGGAACAATTGGATGGTCTCTTGGACAAGCTATACTCAAGAAACAGGGAGGTTAGAATGAGATTTACTGAGGAAATTTCTACAGCAACATTATGACAAAGTAAAATTGTGAAACTTTCATAGTTTCATATTTTCTCCCATGATTTCTTTGTTTCTCTCTCAATCTCGTTTTGCTCATTTGTAACAACAAAAATCTTTCAAAATAAGACTTTTTCAAAATAAGGGCTTTTAGAATTTACCTCAGTAGGCATCATTGAGGTCGAGTCAAGGAATTAATATGTTGTCTTTTGTCATCATTGAGACAGAATGGGTTAAAGATGAAGGGAGAAATTGGGCAACGCATCTCTTTCTCATCAATCATCTCAATAAGAATTTTTTATCCATATATCAGTCTGCCAGGAGGGTAGGCTGATTTTTTTATAGCTTTAACTTCCAAGCTTCGAGGTAGCTAACTCTGAAAGACTAACAGTCAGTCGCTAGTACCAGTCATTTCTCCTCAAATTTGGGTTGTAACAGATATTGCTAGAAATTTATTTCCGTATTGTTGATTTGACAAATTATTTGTGCCTGAAAGCTTTGCGGCATTTTCGAAACACTATTGGCACTAATAGTAATATGTTTCCAAAACCGAGGGCCGCCAAAGTTTCTACCCAATCGGGTTTAGATTCAATAGGGTTCTGGGTCACGAGCATATGGATGTGTACGGCAAATTGTATCGATAATCTATAACAAGTTTCACAATGAACAGCGAAATGGTTTCCGAGATACACAAGAATCATGGTTTCGCATAAATTAAAGATGGCTGCCAAAGTTTCTACCCAATCGGGTCCAGATTCAATAGGGTTCTGGGTCACGAGCATATGGATGTGCACGGCAAGTTTGGTGTGCCTAGTGTAAGTCATTCTAAAGATATCTTGGTAACGAGAAAGCTGTGACGGTTGCGCATAAATTAAAGATGGCCGCCAAAGTTTCAACCAATCAGGTCCAGATTCAGGCTTGTGGTTGACCACCCAACAATCCTGCATACCAAATTTGAAGTCTCTAGAAGCAACGGTTTGGCTTCTAGACCGGTCACAAGAATTGTTGACGAATTTTCCGTGACGTTGCCATGGAAACCGCAAAATTCATCACAAATTACTCAAATTCGATAGGCTTGTGGCTGACCACCCAACAATCGTGTATACCAAATTTGAAGTCTCTAGAAGCAACGGTTTGGCATCTAGACCGGTCACAAGAAATGTTGACGACTGACGACCGGACGACCGACCGGACATTCTTGTCGACGACAAGACCCCACAGCCTAATAGGCTGAGGGGTAAAAACTAAACGGTCGACCAGAATATGTTTCACTGGAAGGTTCAAGGCTTGCTGGCTCCCTGAAATGGAGGACACTGGATATAGTCTAACAAAGCTTCAGTTAATACGCTGGTGAACCAGCATAACTAGCTGTGTTACCTGAGTTTGTAAGACTTTCACTAATTCATCTTTCTCCTCTAACATCAAGCAATAGTTCTCCTCAAGGTCTTTCTTGGCGAGATGGTCCAGTTTGGATTGTTCCTTCAGCTCAGATATTCTCCTGAACGCCTTATCTTGAGACTGGGTCAGCGTGGTCTACAGAAAACAAATATTGATGTGAATGTCTGAATTGCACTGCATATTAATGTGTGAGAGGTTTTTTGTTTGATGTCCCAACTGACAAGTAGACCATACATTGCCCGACTTCTCGTTGGGTCTGCACAAGCACAATATTTCAGTTTTGGGGTGAATACATGTAAATGAATGAACAAACTGCAGAATAAATGTAGTAGCTCATTTCATTATGAGAGAGAGAGAATTAAGGTTTAACGTCGCGTTCAGCAATATTTCAGCTATATTAGCGACAATGAAACAAAATTCTAAGTATTCAAGTTAATAACTTAGTAACCCAACACAATAAAACATACACACATTAAAATTTATACAACAAACCGATTTCTCTCAAATAACCTACGATACAGTCTTCTTTCACCCGACTAAAAAGATCTTCTAAAGTTGCTGCTCGATAAAAAGAATCTCTTACAATCTTAAAATCTATACAGTCGATAAGAATATGTTTCACTGTGAGATGTTCGTGGCATGGATTAAACTGTTTCAGTATGATGGGATATCACAACACTATTATGTCCTTACCTTAATCTTCTCCTTATCTTGCTTGAGCTCTTTGTAGGCAGCCACTACCTGCATGGAACAACAATGTTAAAACAATATCATACATGTACTGCATGTAGAGTACAGCTTGTTTGGGTGGGGGGGGGGGGATTTGGTTTAATGTCACACATTTACTCAAGGTTATTTCACTCATATGATGACAGCCAGTTTGGTTGGTAGAGGAAGCTGGAGTACCCGGAGAGAAACCACCACCCGTCAGCAAGTAACTGGCAAACTTTCACACATGGACCAGCAACATTAGGCATGGTAATTTCACCAATAATTCTATTGCAGGAAGTGAAATTTCCTGCTATGGAATGAGGGGGTGACCAAATTTATTACAAGCGGAAGTTGACAAAATCGTCCAAGATCCTGCAGATAATGCATTATTTTAATTACTTTAGAAAGGTGATCAAATTTATTAGAATAACAAATACTATAGGCGTCGCCTGGATTTCCTAAGAATGGGTCGATCTTATGCTTACTTATTAGAAAGACCAGTGGTTGATAGAATTTTCATATGGTGAATGAATTTTGATATTCAAGATACTCCAAGAAGATTGATTGTTAATTTAAAAGACAACTAAAACAGACTGAGATACATCTGCTTTGACTGAGGGCTGTTCTAGAAATATAGATATATTATGGAGAGGTTGTGGTGGGGGAATTGGAAGGCATTTCTAAATGAGCCACCAACCCCCAACCTGTCCCATACCGCAGGGGTTGAAATAAACACCTGTCCACCTGTCTCTGACTGGAGATTTTTCCATGAGACAGGTAGAAAGTAAGTTACCGGTCTCATGTGACAAAAAACATTTTTTCAAGGTTAATTAATTTTTTACCAAAACCCTTCTAAATGAATGCAGAAAACTGTCAACAGATTCATTAATGTGCATTATTAATTAGACACAAATTAACTCTTTGCCCCATGATGACGCCATTTGACGCCCCTTTCTAAACCATACAGGCTTTTCTAGGCTGCCCCATGGACCTTTTCAGTGATCACCTGTAAATTTTCAGGTACAAATCTATTTAAAGGCTTGAGCCAGAAGTTTATTAATTTTTTTTATCACTTTCACAGTGACCAATAATTTAGCATGTTTAATATTTCCTGAAATAAAATATTATTGAGTGAGGTTAATTGATTTACATAAGGTGTCAAATGGCATCATCATGAACTAGGAAGGGGCGTCAAATGGTGTCACCATGGGGCAATGGTAGCAAGCCGTCATGGGGCATAGAGTTAAACTAATCATATACCGGAAGATTTCTTTCATATTTACACAACATCACAATACACAAAAGCAACAATATTATTTTGTATCATTCGCGTGCATGCAGGCTAATGTTGAAACATTCTGACTGGTCACTTGGGACAGTTAACTTTTTTGAAACATTTTAATCCCATGTACCTATGTCAAGTTTATTTTGTTTTATTTATTCACTATATCAGACGAGCGTTTCTGATAAACTAACATTTAGTGATATTACGGCATCATACATTTTGTGCTAAGTAGTTAGCAGAGACACGATGTTAACAGTATATGATCACCAGGCTCACATACATCACTGAACCTGCCCTTGTATTTGACGGAACGTCTCTCAAGTCGTTTGATAATGGTGTAGAGGTCCTCCTTGGTGTACCCGTCCAGACTGACCACTGGTTCTTCCATCTCACTCTCTGCCTCGGACGGTAAATCATAATGGTGCTGGGACAGATTCAAGGGAGGGAAGAAAGGACTCTCGCTGGTCACCGAGCTGATTGACGACTGTCTCGACCTAGTTACACGAGGTGTGTCATTATACATTGGCATGGACGGATCGCCAAGAGGGTGAGTCTGAAAGGAGAATTACATATTCAACTGTTCATTTGACAAACATCTGACGACAGAAATGTACTCACTGCTAGCCTGTTCAGTGTTTATCAAAGATATCGTAGTTCAAAGACGCACCAGAGATAAATCTACAGCTTTTCAACTGATGATCAAAACTTACTCATACTTCCCCATGTGCATATGAATTTCTGTCATATACATGTACCATAATATTGAAGAGTACAATATTATCTAGTTTTTTTAGATCATTTTACTACCATT
Organism: Hanleya hanleyi; assembly: GCA_036873755.1. Taxonomy (NCBI): domain Eukaryota; kingdom Metazoa; phylum Mollusca; class Polyplacophora; order Lepidopleurida; family Hanleyidae; genus Hanleya; species Hanleya hanleyi. Next base: position 45,913 of record JAVTVY010013968.1, read on the forward strand.
TAATTGTAAATACATCAATGTATCTCTGTCAGAATCAGCCTTTCTCAAATTAATGCAAATAATGCATGACAGACAGGCATGAATGACAGATCAGTTAAGGCAGATTACACCGAAGTCCAAGCCATTTACTAATGAAAAATGAAAACAAAGATACCTTGGCTGCACAAAAACAGGGAATATCAGGTCGTAAAGTACTTCTATCTTATTTTCACAAAAATTATAAAATATTATAATTAATGAACTCCAAATATTTTTATTTTGAATTGATTTTAAAAAATGGAATATACATGTTACAGTAAAATATGCATTCCGTTCCTGTCTCACAGGAATTTCACATTAATTTCAAAGTGTTTCACAATTTTTTCAGCCATTCTGAAACTTGGCCTCGTTTGTGGCCTGGGTTTTGGTAGAATTCAGCTGAAGCTATATCCAGGTGTGCAATAGTAGCATGACTCAATGTTCAACTTTCAATAATCAGCATAATGACTCCACGTTGATTGATTTTCCAAGGAATGTTGTTAGCACAACAGTTCTACAAATCTTTAAATCAGAAACCTTCGTGAGGCATGTCCCATGTGCAATACTGTGAGAAAGGTCCATCAATGCTATTTCACTTTGATAATCATGTTACCATGGCGATGGTACTAACCTGTCCATCAGAGAGGGGGATATCAACCAGTTGACCAATAGCAGGACTGGACGAGTTAACATGTTCAGATGATATAACTGGGCTGGCACTGTTATTGTCCAACGCTATGTGAGGAGAAGCGCCTGTAAGGGGCTCTTCTGAGTCGGGGGGATGTTTGGTAGATGTTCCATCGGTGTCTGTCTGGCCATCATTCTGGGGAAAAAATAATAAATATTTTAATAAATCAAACTTGATATTGATGCAGCATGTGCAGTATATTTTAAATGATTAAGAGTATAATTTCAAAAAATGTAAGATACATGTAATTTGTAATATGAAATTTATTGATTAAAAGATAGTTATAATGTTGATTATGGAAATCATACATCTAATAATTTCTTAAACACAACCCTATTAATGTAGGAGAACTCATTGCAAAAGTTATTATGTTTTAGGACTGTACTTCAGCATGTTCAGTGTGTCTTTATTGACTTCCAGGCTGACAGTGCCTGGAAGCTTTGTTACTGTATTCCTTTCAAGTTACACCGCTTAGTGCTTTTTTCTTTGGAGATATCATATTTGCATTCAGTGGGAATACACAAGTGTAGTGTGACTAACGTCACAGGACCTACAAACTTAGGGTTTGATATGACTCAAGTGTGTACCTAGACCTAAGACTGAATACAATAAGTGCTCCCTTGTCGTGGTGTGCTGTTCAGTGTGGTCAGAAACTGCTTGACAGAAAATGTTTACGGTAAAGAACCTGAATTTCGTCAATTCTAAAAAATAGTCTGAAAATCAACTCGTCGGAAAACACTATGTTTAGCAAATATTTGAAATGCTTCGTGGAAATCCAAGCACTTCAAGGGGTTGATAGCTTTTTCAATGGTGAAAATACAGATGTCGTTTGCTTCATTTATTCTCCAAGTTTATCACCAAAGCCAAAATTAGATAGCACAGAATAAAGACAATACTGGTTTGTAATCTCGTATAATATTTCATTTCATTCTGTTGGACAGTTTTTTGTACAGGAGGACTATCAGCTCCCGACCAACGCTATTACGACCCACACGCTAATTGGTCACACTAGGGCTAGGCTACCAACATTCGACCCATCCCCAAGTCAAACTTGCTGCTCAAAAACAACCAATGAAGGCAATGCATAACATTGACAACCTTGATGTTTACATCAGAAAAGGCAGTGACCAATGCCATGCCCGGAAGTTGTTTATTTGGCAGAAAGATTGACTTGGGCTCAATATTTTCATAATTTATCAATGCCGACTGCATGTGGCAAACGTCAAATCATACGAAAATGTGCAACAACAACAACACGGAACTTTTCACTCACAGCAGATTGTGGTGAGTTAATGACACCTCTCAGAGGACTCTGTGCCACCCCTTGCTCTATCTTCTTCCGCAGATTTTTAAACATTGTGAATTTGACAGTTCTGAGAAGTTAGCGTTTCAAATGCCTAACAACATCCCCAGTATTTTATAAGAAGCTTCCTGTCAAGTCAACAACAACCATCTTGACAAGTGAGCGTAAGTGCGCGTGTGCGACACGTTTTAAGACATGCGCATTTGCATTCTGCTGCTCTCAGTTCAGGTATATTCCTAGTACAGGCCAACACCCCGACACAGAGAGCAAAGTTTGGGACCCTACACAATCATCAGGGTCACAGCATCGAATCCGCAACACTTCGGTACACGACATTTCGCCACGCGACATTTCGGCACGCGACATTTCGGTACCTTGTTTTTTACCAAGCCATATATAGGCCTACTTAAGGATTTTCACATTTCGTTTATTTAACGTACCGGTACCGTACCATTTTAAGGGTTACCAAGTTGTAGATTCTTTGAACGCTATAAATGTCCGCGACATTTCGGCAACTTTTTCCAAATAAGCCAGTTGGTTTACAAACAAATGTTGTCATAAATGTAAGGCAAAAAGCAAAAATCACAAGTATTGCGGTACAGTGTAGGCCTACATAATGTGTAAAATGTATTTTAGATACTTTGTAAATATTATATCCTAATAAATACCAGTAGTATATAAAGTGGATCTGGAGTGACATTTATGCAAATTTGTGTAGAACACCTGGGGGTCACAGAGGTCAAAGGTCAAAAGTAGTTCCGGTACTTCCGGTCACGTCTCCGGAAATGACCTTTGGGGTATGTATTCTTCCGCGATGATGCGGTCTGGCGGTGATGCGGTCGCGGGGAGAAACCTCCGCGGGCAGAAAGTAGTCCCATGTCAAGGGCCATACGCGGGACGTTGCTTTTCGCCTGATTTGCCTATGACGTCACATTCGGGTCAAAAGGTCAAAGGTCACATCCAGGTGAAAAGGTCAAAGGTCACCTCCGGTCACGTGACGGCCCAGCAACAGTCATTTACCCCCACATAACACCCAGTGACTCCCCCACATAACACCCAGTGACTCCAAATGTCAATCTCCCGAAACATGGTCCCCGACAATATTGCCATCTATTTACCCGTGTTAAATGGCCAGTGGGGAACCCTCAGTGTCTCCATACATGTTTCCCAAGAACCGTATTAGCACTAAAAAAAATATATGAATCCATGGGAAGTAAGACGTACAGTAATAAACATAATCTACAGATGTTGCACCATGTTATTATGACCAGTCTAGCATCCCCAGGGTCGAGAGTTTATTGTCCAGTTGGGAAGGGTCTCGAAGTTAAGCGGTGAAATCGTTCGAAAAGTACCGTGTAGGTCTGTATATAGGCCCATACTGGCCCAGGGGGATAGATCCATCCTGGGAAATTCACACATGTTCATTGATGGGTTGTTTGGTCTTGTTTTTCACATCTCACCATGTAGAACACAATGGGCAAGGTCTCGAAGTTAAGCGGTGAAATTTTACGAAAAGTACCGGGTAGGTCTGTATATAGGCCCATAGGCCCATACTGGCTATGGGGGATATGTCCATACTGGGAAATTCACTCATGTTCATTGCGATATGGGTTGTTTGGTCTTGGTTTTCACGTCTCACTACGTAGAACACGATGTGGCGGGTGGGGGGGGGGGGGCGGTCTCGAAGTTAAGCGATGAAACTTTTCGAAAAGTCCAGGTAGCCGGTGGGTCTGTATATAGGCCCATAGGCCTACTGGCTCAGTGCATAGATCCATACTGGGTGGACGCTTTGGGGTCTAGGTGAGCCCCTAGTGGTCCCATGGTGTCGTATGAAGTCTTATTTTGAAGATCTCGTGGAGGAGCACCCGGCTGGACCGTTTTCTGCGCATGCGCAATCTGGCCGTAGTATAGAAAGCAGGCATTTTGGGGGGTGCGTGGGGGGGTGTTTGAGGTAGAGATGGACCATTATTGGTCCAAATGGGTCGTGGGGCCGGGGGTGTCAAAGTGAAGCTTTTGTAGGGTAGAGTCAGAATGGCGTGTTTGTTATCGCAAGTCGCGTCAATCTGTGCATGCGCAGTTGGGTGTAGTAAGTAAAGTGGTCATTTTGGGGTGTGTGGAGGTGTGTTTGGGGTGGAGATGGACCACTATTGGTCCGAATGTGTCTAGGGAAGTGTTATTCTGTAGCTCTCGGGGTGTAAACCACGACTTGAAGGGATGTTCACGTCACCTGTGAAGTCACTGGTGACGTCATGAGTGGGAGTAGTAGCGAAAGCGGGAGTTCGAAGGTGCAGTGGAGTGCGTTTGGAGTAGATAACGGCCTATTTCTTCCATCCAGCTACCTGGTAGAGTTACCTGTGGGTGTGAGTGTATGCGCGCGTGTGAGTGAGTGAGTGAGGCGTGCACAACGCTCACGAGGCGTCCCCAACGCCCGTCTCAACACATGGACGCACTAACGACGGTGAATGAGTGATTGAGTGGGATCCGACTGGACTAATGCATCGTCCGTTTTCATCATTTTGCGCATGCGCAGTCTGGCCGTAGTATAGAAAGCAAGCATTTTGGGGGGGGGGGGGGCGTGGGGTGTGTTTGGGGTAGAGATGGACCACTATTGGTCCAAATGGGTCGTGGAAGGTGTCAAAGTGAAGCCTTTGTAGCGTAGAGTCAGAATGGCGTGTGTTTTTTTATTGCAAGTCGCGTCAATCTACGCATGCGCAGTTGGGTGTAGTAAGTAAAGTGGTCATTTTGGGGGTGCGTGGAGGTGTGTTTGGGGTAGAGATGGACCACTATTGGTCCGAATGTGTCTAGGGAAGTGTTATTTTGTAGCTCTCGGGGTGTAGAACACGACTTGAAGGGATGTCCACGTCACCTGTGACGAGTGGGAGTAGTAGCGAAAGCGGGAGTTTCGGAGGTTCAATGGAATGCGTTTGGAGTAGATGGCCTATTTCTTCCATCCAGCTACCTGGTAGAGTTACCTGTGAGTGTGAGTGTATGCGCGCGTGTGTGTGAGTAAGTGAGTGAGTGTGAGTGAGTGAGGCGTCTCCAACGTCCGTGAGGCGTCTCCAACGTCCGTCTTAACGCATGGACGTACTAACGACGGTGAGTGAGTGGGATCCGACTGGACTAATGTATCGTCCGTTTTCATCATTTTGCGCATGGTCAACTGGACCGTGTTGGGTATCAGTGTGAAGCTCTCGAATGGCTGTCACCCGTCAAGGCCCGTCGTTCCGCCTTAACGCATGTCTCAACGACTTAACGCCCTATCTTTATACCTTAACGTCCTAGCATAACGCCTTGACGCCATGATACAGACAGATGAGAGGTGTGTGTGTATGTGTGGGCAGTGAATTTTACATCCGGGACCTTGTCAACATCCGGGTTTCCCATTGGATTTTTCCCGTCGTTCCTCCGCCTTCCATCCGGGTGCTGTGATTTTACATCCTGGTCCTCATCTTACATCCGGGTTTTTCCATGTTTACTGTCACGTGACCGGAACCGGAAGTTGTCACAAGACAGGTGGCGCCCACTTTCGGAAGTAGTAGGTCAATATCGCCACCTGTCTTCTGACAATTTCCGGTTCCGGTCAAGTGACATTAAACATGGAAAAACCCGGATGTAAGATGAGGACCCGGATGCAAAACCACAGTACCCGGATGGAAGACGCTGTGTGAGAAAGGGGAGAATGGTTCTCAGTCAAACTGCATTTAGATTTCACATAAAACTTGTGTCAGGCAGGGCGGAAGCAATTGGTGATTGGAAGGGCCACTATCACAGCACAAGTAGGCGACGGTCCAGGGGCCACCTGGGCACCGGAAGCTCAAGCGTTCTTTAATAGATGGCCGGAGACGCGTTCTAGTGTATTTCCGGGCAATAAAACAAAAAATCTTTCCCTGCGTAAACTCTATTTGTTTTGCTATTTTTGCTGTTTCTGACAACATTTTTTTTACAATATTCGCCGCGAAGAAAATGATGATGTTCGAAGGTATAAATAATTTCCAATCGAATGGTTCATTAAGCTTTGACCATTAAGTTTTTTCTGCTTGTTGTGGAGCCGAACACAGTTCAGCTTGTGAATGCGAAAGAGCATGGATATGCCCCTCATGCTTATTGAAAAGTAAAATCTGCATTCAATACAGATATGTTTTTCAGCTTCACTCTATTTTTCTCTTGTTTTTTTGTTTTGTTTTTTTTGGCTGAAAATATTTGTTCCCCCCCGTCCCTCGCCCTGTTCCGCCGTCCCTGTGTGTTAACGATGCCGAGTGTTAAATATGTAACTATGGACTTATAAGTTGCTTCTCTCCTAAATTTCAGTGACTTCCAGTGAGTGAGTAGTTCCCTATCTCATCTTCACAAGTCCGGGTAAATCCTAAATCCTTGGATCCTAACAGATCGATAGATAAACTGGATGTTGTATCTGGGACTATTTCAAAATCCCTGGTAGTTCAAAGCAAAGTTTATGTTGTGCACTCAATTCTTCAGCTCGAGCTAATAAGTTCAATAGGGGCGTCGGAAGCAGGGACTAGTGTGACCCACTTTCTGAGTGGAGGCGACTATGTTTGGACTCCGCCCCTTCATTCACTTATACAGGGCAAAAAACGCCCTGACATTCCCTGCACAGTGGGTCTTAAAAGATTAAAAGTGCGAGATTATGTGGTCATTCCTTCCTGCAAGGGATCACGGGAGATCCATATCTCTGAACCTATCACTGGAATCTATCACTCATTTCCAATGTTTTCTGGGGAATTTTTTGCTTGGTCACACATGTTTAATATCTCTGCTCAATGGTAGATGACCATGCCAGTTTCACTTCTATTTCAGTCTGCGAAGAATTACTCCAACACCGAGTTGGTCCATACTTCATGTAAGCAAGCACGAGAGAGATATCCTCTCCTTATTGGCGTTTACGCCAATGGCATTACACTTTAATAGGTTGGGTGGGTGGGTGGTGGTGGTTGGAGACCGTGATACATGGACATTGAACAAGGAGTATTTCTGTGACCGGCAGAATGAAGCGACAGAATGGCCGTATGCTGTCTGTTTTGGGGGAGACGTCAGAATGGCAGAATGAAAATCGTGGCCGTGTAGGCCTTCTTTTATTTTGGCGACGGCACTATGGCACAATGAAGCTCTCTCAATTTATCAAGTATTTACAAATAGGACTATTACTGTGGCCGGCAGAATGAAGCGGCAGAATGACCATAGTCTCCCTTATTTGGGGAAGACGGCAGAATGGCACAATGAAAATTATGGCCTTGTACTCGTTTTTAGCTCGCCGTATACGAAGTAGGCGAGGTATTGGGAGAGAGAGGGGAAAAGTGTCGGTGTCGGTGTTGGTGTCCGGTTAGACTTTTATGTTTAGGCTGGACTTAGAAAGTTTTCTGGGTTAATCTTTTCTGTTTAGGCTGGACTTAGAATAATTTTGACTTCTTATATGGCATGAGATGCAGTGTACATTGTATACAGTCATACATACCAAATCACATACAGTATATTCCTTTATGGTATTTACTAATAGTTTTTGACATTATTTTATTTCAGAAGTACAATATCAAAATAACTGGCGGGGGAATCCCGTAGTACCGAACCCCTGTTAGTTTTTAATTTCGTGTCGCCTTAAATGAAGGACGCCATTTCCTAAAATTTTATCAAATTCTCGTTGACCCTGAAGCTTTTGTACAACCATATCTGTGTCCACACATTTAACTTACTATATTAATTAAATGTGAGTTTGAATCAGTTTGTGAGCTCAGTCTTTACCCGTGCACATTATTATGGAGCATTACAGTATGATTGGACACAGTTGTCATTGCGTTCTTTTATTTGCATACAAATGTGAAGGTTTACCACAGTGCAAGTGTCCCATTGCCTGTTGGGAATGATAGATTTAGTCCTACTATTGCACTGTTATTAGCTCTGTTTGTTCACATATCATCACACAAAGTTACACCAAGAACGTGCTCAAAATTGCACACCTATTGTTCCTAACTACATGTATACATGGACATGTATTCATCACATCTATGCAATGGGATGTGTAGGCTTACTTTTGGAAAAAATGTAATCTTTATTGGTAGTTATATAATATAGTTCCTCCTTCAATCCAACCTCAATATCACTAAATATAGAAATCATATTTCTTAATAAATTTATTATTTTAAATGATGTGCATTGCCAATGATGTGCAACCTCAAATGATGTGCCATCCTTAAGGGCTCGATCTTTTGCGAAGCTGCATATATCTCTTATATGTGATACTAACCTATTAGGTAGGAGATGCAGTGTACATTGTAGGTTTATACTTGGTGTAAGAATTACGCACAAGACAGGGCCTACAATAGCCTGTCTGAGCTCAACAATGCGTCTAGACGTGACCCTTTTCAGCTGCACAAAAGCCTCAACAAAAACCTCAACAATGCGTTCTTACACCGACCTGTTACATATACACAAACACGTCAAATCAACTACAATATATTCCTTTATAGTAATTACGGTACTAATAGTTTAATGACATTATTTCATTTCAGAAGTACAATATTAAATATTAACCCCTGGTGGTTTGGAATTTTGTGTCGCCTTTAATGAAGAACACCATTTCCTTCAATTTTGGTATCGAATCCCATTCCTCATCATGATTTAACCTCAAGCTTTTGCACGAACCATATTTGTCCAGGCATTTCACACCCACATCTCAGACAAAAATTTCAATTGTACATGTATTCATAATGACATGTATAAGCTTACTTTTGGAAAAGAGTAATCTTTATTTCAAGTTTTATAATATAGTTCATGTTTCAATCCAACTTCAGCATCACTGACAGAAAGTCAAATTTTTGTGCAATATGTATTGTCATTGCCAGTGATATTGCAACCTGAAGGGCTCGATCTTTATGTGAGAGCTGCATGTTATTGAATACC